>CATIWQ010327585.1:0-20104 GCA_949673415.1 Euphorbia schlechtendalii | reverse complement strand
TTAGCCCGTACAGAACCTCCGCTAGGATGCTATTCTTTGCAAATATCGAACAAACGAATATTGAAGAACAAAAACTTTTATTGATAAGTGATTTGCAAGTACACTTATACAACAATCGCTCTAGAATGTAGAGAATTTAGTGATCGAAACAAGGATTCGAATCACTTAAACATTTTCTTGCTAACGCTTATGAACGTAGTGAACTCTCTATCTACACATACTATATGTAACTCTATAATTGCACTCTAATATTCTTCTCTCTTTTTGGTGTCACTTTGGTGCATGAAATTTTTGAAGTGTGGAGCCCTATTTATAGAGTTCGAAGGATTGCGTCTATCCAAACGAAGGGTTGTGTCCATTGGTGAATGATTGCATCTCTTCATTATGATTGGTTGAGAAGCTTTGATATAATCCATAATGGATAGGCACCTTTTCATGATTGGTTGACTTCTTATAAGTGTCTTTTCATTGGTAGTTGATGGTGGTTGATCATGCTTATCTGGCAGTTGGTAGTTAGGAAGATAAAACCAGAAAACCGTCCATGTCACGACCGCGATATACATGTCACGACCGTGAATCTTTAATTGGTAGACTTCTATTATGAAGAAGAACAAGTCATGACTGCAAATGATTATCACGACAGTCAATTGCATTTTTCTTCAGAATTCTCCTAGCAACTTCACCGATCTTCGACAGCTTCGATCCTAAGCCAAATCTTTGAGTTCACGAATCTTTTTGCACATTTTTCACTCTTTTTTCATAGAATTCCACTTTTGATCATTTTACTCCCAAGATTTACCTAGTATCTGAATTTACATAAAAAACAACTACATACCATGTGATATCTTTTATATGAAGTATAAAAATGACTTAAACTATAGTGTTTAGTGTGTAAAATTAATATGATAATAAGTGTAATTATACACTTATCACTCCGCCTATGGAGGAGGAAATTGATGATGTAATAATGAATATTTCTGATGTTTTTGACAATTTAGCTGAGGCTCATTTAATGAAGTATGACAATTTTGCTTACTTGTTTGATGTTCTGCCTGATGGCACCATGCATTCATATGATCATATGCATAACTTCTTTAACATTCATGATACATCATTAAATGAAATTAACTTGGGTACAAATGATTTGCCAAAAATGGTGACAATTTCCAAAAATTTGACTCCTGAAGAAAAAAGAGAGATCATGAATGTACTTAAACATCACGTGGTATGGTTTGCTTGGTCATACAAAGACATGCCCGAAGTAGACAGACAAATAGTGGAGCTTCACATCCCAACGGACCCTCAGATCAAGCCGGTAAAACAAAAACTACATCGGTTAAGGCCTGAATGGGTAGAAAAGATCAAGGCTGAATTAGCAAAGCAGATTGAATCTAAATTCTTAGAAGTGGTTGAATATCCGACATGGCTAGCAAACATAGTCCTAGTAGCAAAGAAAGATGTCAAGGTTAGAGTCTTTGTGGATTTCAGGGATCTGAACAAAGCCTCCCCACAGGATGATTTCCCCCTAACCCACATCGATGTACTGGTCGACAGCGCAGCAAGGGTAGCTATGTATTCCTTCATGGATGGCTTCTCAAGCTATAACCAGATACTGATGGCAATAACTGACAAGATCAGGATAGAATTCATCATTGAATGGGGTGTATACTGCTACAAGGTAATGACATTTGGTTTGAAAAATGTTGGCGCAACATATCAGCGGGCTGTTATAACCCTCCTTCATGATATGATGCATAAGGAAGTGGAAGTTTACGTTGATGACATGCTTGTGAAGTCCAACACCAGAGACGAACATCCAGCTATCCCTAGACAAGTTTCTCACCAGAATCGAGAAATACAATCTATGCTTGAACCCGAAAAAGTGCGTATTTGGGGTCACATAAGGGAAACTCCTGGGGCATATAGTCAGCTAAAAAGGAATTAAGATGGATCCTGATAAAAGCAAAGCCATTAGGGATATGCCTACGTCGAAAATTGAGAAAGAAGTCCGATCTTTCCTGGGGTCTCTACAGTATGTAAGCAGATTTATCGCTAGACTCACTACCATATCTAAGCCAATCTTCAAACTACTACGAAAGGACCAACCAGTGTCAGGAAGCGTTTGAAAAAATCAAACAATACTTCTTAAGCCCACCCATCCTCCACCCACCAGAGCTTGGAAAGCCCATAATCCTATACTTAGCGATTGAGGAATCATCAGTTGGAGCAATGCATGTGTAAGAACACGAAGATAAAAGTGAGCATGCAATCTACTACTTGAGCAAAAAATTACTCGAGTATGAGTCACGTTACACCTTGGTAGAGAAAATCTTCACAATGATGGTTTGGTTGACAAAGAAGCTGCGACATTACTTCCAATCTTATCATATAAAAGCTGTCGCGAAGATAAACCCGATGAAGTACTTATACCAGTCACCAGAACTAGCTAGAAAACTCTCACAATGGTTATTGCTATTATCTGCATTCAACATCGAATATGTGACCAAAAAAGTCATTAAGGGATGAGCAGTCGCTGAATTTTTGGCAAATCAACCCTTGGACTCTGATTACGTCGAAAATCTAGAATTTCTAGATGAGCAACTAGCATTAATAGAGGGTGTAGGTGTAGAGTGGAAAATGTTCTTCAACGGTGCAATGAACAAAAACAGAGCTGGCCTAGGTGTTGTATTGATAACACCGCAAAACAAAGTTATACCCCTTTCCAAATGATTGGAATTCCTAGTAACAAACAAATGGGATAGAACATGAGGCTTGCCTATTTAGGTTAGAGGCACATCAAAAGGCACGGGCAAGAGAAGTATCAGTGTTTGGAGACTCAGCTCTGGTTATAAAGCAAGTCACTGGCGATTGGGAAATAAGAGAAGAATCACTCCATCCTTACGTGGAAGCTGTATGGAAAATCTCACAAAATTTTTCCAAATGCATCTTCAAACACGTACCTAGGGATGAAAACCAAATGGCAGATGCACTCGCTACACTAGCATCAATGTGGGAGAGCCCTAGAACTTAGTCAATCAAACCCATTGTAGTGCAAACGGCCAAAGAACCCTTCTACTGTTACCTAGTCGAAACAGAGGATCAACAAGCTATCGGGAATCGATCCTTCGACATCATCAAATTTTTGCAAACTGGGGAATACCCAGAAGGTGTAACAGATTCTGAAAGAACCTCATTACGGTGGCTAGCAACTCAGTTCCATCTAATAGAAGGGGATTTGTTCAAATGAACATCAGAAGGGATGCTGTTGAGATGTCTTACAAAACAGGAGGCACTATTGATAATGAGACAAATGCATGCGGGGGATTGTGGTCCACACATCAATGGGATAGCACTGGCTAAGAAAATACAACGCTAAGGGTATTATTGGATAACAATGGTCACGGACTGCATATCGAAAGTTCGAAAGTGCCATGAGTGCTAGATTTACGGTGACATCAATCATCTACCCCCATTCGAACTCCATAGCTTATATACTCTTTGGCCATTCTTAGCGTGGGCCATCGATATTATTGGTGAGTTTAGGCCAAACTTGACTAATGGACATTGTTTCATTATAGTAGCAGTCGAGTACTTTTCAAAATGGGTGAAAGCTGAATCTTACACCAACATCACCGCTAAGAAGATGGCCAAGTTCATAGAAAAGCATATATTCGCCCGATATGGCATCCCACATCACATTGTTTTGGATAATGGGGTTCAATTCCAAAGAACCACATCAGACCTAATGAGGAAATATGGGATCGAGCACCATCAGTCATCACCATACAGGCCATAGGCTAATGGGGAAGTAGAGGAAGCCAACAAGGTAATTAAGAAAATCTTGAGCAAGATGGTTGTTACCTACAGGGATTGGGCTGATAAGTTGCCATTCGCATTATGGGGATATAGAACGAGCGTCAAACCTCCCACCAATCAAACCCCTTTCTCATTAGTATATGGGAGGGAAGTAGTTTTACACGTGGAAATGGAAGTGAAATCGCTCCGAGTAGCATTAGAGGCAAGACTAGAGGAGTCAGACTGGGCAAAGGCCAGATTTAAACATCTAAACATGATAGATGAACAAAGTCTAAAAGCATTGGATCATTTGCAGATATGCCAACAATGCATGGCTAGGGCATACAATAATCGAGTTAAATTCAGAAGCCAACCCGTTGAAACTGGGAGACTTAATTATGAAACAAATGAGACCCTTAAATGTGGATGTATGGGGAAAGTTTCGCCCAAACTTGGAAGGTCCTTATATAATTAAGAAAATCTTTAGCAAAGGAGCCACCAAGATAATGGACATGGATGGAAACGAATTCGTCAATCCAATCAATCAAGATAAGCTCAAACGCTACCACATATAAAAATAAAATAAATAAATTTACAAAAGCGGTACACCAAAAAAGAGAGAAAAACCAGTCCGCTAGATGGCACTTGGGCAACAATTAGGACCATTCTGGCGGACAATTAGGACCATTCTTGTATAAGAGCTAGAAATGTCTACTGAGTTGAAAACCTGTGAAGGGCGGCTCAGGAAAAAATTAGGACACAATGAGGAATAGAGGGACTGCAAGTTAGAAAACCTGCTCTAGGCTAATTGGCGACGGGACTCAAATCATTGGAAAACTTGTACATTTTTCAAAGCCGTTCACTGAAATGTGTTATGTTTGCAAGGATTTGTGTTTATGTTTATATGAATGTGTGCATACATAATATCACAAGTAAATAAAATAAAGTTTGACAAAATTTCATAATGTCAAAAACAATTCAAAAACAAACAAAACACAAGGATTTGAAAACAAGTGTAAAAAAAAAAATAAATCTAAGGGTGCCAATCACTCCACCGTGCAAGCTTCCTTGAAGTGTGAGGAAGGGGGTCCAAATCATCTTCATCCCTCTCCCACTCACGGGACATCATATAGTACTGATCAACATCGGGGAGAACCTTGATCTCGCCAAGCCATCCACGATAGAACTCATCAGTATCGGTGGTCTCCGTAGCTGTGTAATCCAGCATAGCAACATGAGCGCATGCCCAAAGCCTCCATATAGCATCAGGTGTGTCAAGACCAAATTCATGAAAATGAGTAGAGAGGGACTCGCTGCTGACACCCACACTACCTACATAGGCGAGAAGGAGAATAGGAAGTGACACCAAACACCCCATCAGCAATATGCTAGAATCATGGACGTCAGTAACCATGAATGAAATCTCCAACCAAGGGTTGAGCCAATGAATCTCAGAAGCTCAGTAGGAGCTCAGAATCTCAACCCAAGCGCTTCTTAGTGAAGCCTCAACGACCATAATGCGAAGGGAGGTACCGAGCCTTCCCTAAGCGCGGATCAGCAGTCAAGCGGAGCTTCTCCAATAGCCATACCTATATTGATTCATTTGTTTAAACAAGTAATGAAACTCACAAAGGAAAAGGGGTAGAAAAGAAAATCACCTCAAGCAAGGTAAAAAGATCTCCTACTAAGTTCGGGTTCACCGAAGCAGCATCTAGGTGAACTAGACTGTCAGCAAATGAAAAAGAGCAACTGCTCCAACCCCACAAACAAACTCTGCCAGAAGAAGTAGAACCGCCATCGAAGGCCATGCTAAATGAGTGTTGGGCGTAGTCTCACACTAGCTAAGGATAGCATCAACCTAGAAGCCACCAAAGTCACGGGGAGCTGACAAAAATCACCCACTAGACTCCATGTTCCATAAACCCTTCAACTTATCTTTGCCCCTAAATTGGAAAGAAGGAAAGGTGAAGGAAAGTCTCACAAGGGATATTGGTGTCGACTCCTTCAAAAAGGGAAGCCCCAGGATGGCATGAAACTCCTCGACTAAGGGGCAAAGCTCAAAGTTGGCAAAATGAAAGACGTGAGTGGCAAGATCCCAAAACTTCAGAGCTGTACGAATGAAGGCCATATTCACAGGCCTGGAAGCAAGGTATTGAAGACCCCGCAAACCAATGCTCTCAATCCTTCACCAATCGGGTCCTCGAAAGGTGCTGAAAAAGACCCCAAGATGCTCGTTATGAGTCGACATTAGAAAGGAAAAGAGCTAAAGGAAATCCCTCAAGACTGCCTACACACATCAACCACATACATTAGCATTAACATTCATTCATGCATATACAAAAACATTCACAAACAAGCAAGAATATTCATCAAATAAAGCACTACATGTGAGGACTTGGTATACAACAGCCAAAATCCTCTTTTCTTTCATAAATCCGAAGTTTGTAGAGATTCTACAAGATAGAGCTATCTAAAAAAGTCCGGTTCGAAAAAGAGGAAAACTAAAAGCTAAAAGGGAACTCCTAAGCATTCTATACGTTATCTCCACCCACCGGATCTCGAGGTATCATGGTGGATATCTCAAAATCCTCGGGACCTAGTCTCTCGAAAGCACCATCAGATGAACCGGACATAAGAGGAGGCTAAGGAGTTTGAAGAAAACCGGTGTCCTAATCTGGAGTGAGGAGCGGCCTATTGTCTGGGTCATTAAGCAGGGAATCGAGATCAAACGTAAGAGGTTGGTGAAAGCCCGAGATAGAAGCCTGCACATCTGCTTGAGCCTACTCTGCCATAGCATTCTGCTGCAGTAACTCTTGATACTAAGCCTTTAAGCTCTGATGGCGAGTCTCCAAACTTTGGGGATTAGCCTCCAAATTCTGGTGACGAGCCTCCAAAACCTAATAATGGACTCCCAGCTCTTAGTGGCTAACCTCAAGGCCATGATAACCAGCATCTAGACCCTGATGGCTAATATCCAGTGACTAGAAACGACTGTCGAGCTCCCGGTAATGTCACTCGAACTCATCGTTCCTCGCCGCCATATCTTACAGTCATAAAACATACCACGAAAATCATATACAAGTACATAAAACATGAAATTTCATGCATCGCTTATAACAGGTAGAGAAAAGCAACATACCCGGGTGATCCTGTCTTGTGAAAGCATCATATCCCTTAGCACAAGGGAATGCCGGGCCACTCTATCCATCTCATCATGTACGACCTGCAAAAGAAAGGGAGTGAGTAAACGAGTGTCAAGACATCCCCAAAAATCACTTTCAATATAAAACTCACGTGAGTAGTGTCGTAAGGGTCGTAGGCCAACGTGTGGTAGCTCGGGGGAAGAGGCACCTACCACGAGGTCCCCATGGAACCCATCAAGTAGAAAGTGGAGTCAAGGGGAATCGTGAATCTCCCCTCAACAATGCCCGAGGAAGATGTACTCGCACCCCCGATCGTAGCATTCAAATCAGGAACACGAACCCTCTTCCGGACGAATTCTTATAAAGATAGACAAACAGTCAGAAACGAGGTCAACATGAATAAAACGGTTAACACATTTCATACCTGACATCCCTCGCCAGTGCCGCTAGCACCCACGCAGGAAGCACCATCCGCTCCCCTGGCTCCTAACTCGTGCGGAGGGTCGCACCACCTCGGCTCAGTCGGCGGGTGAAGCGGGAGCAGCCTCTCCCGAATAAAGGCCTCATAGTCACCTCGCTAGCATGAGAGCCTCATGCCATGCTCCTTGAAAAATAGATGTCGCTCCTCGGGATCAGCAATCACCAAATGCACCCAAAACAGCCCGGTGGGTGGCGCATGCGAGATGCGTCTATCAGATTCTAGCTTAGTCCGCCAGAACTGAATGCACTCACTCAGGTACCACTCACGGGTCTTAGGCCCCTCTAAGATGAAACGGTGGCAATCCACATCCCTCTAGATCTCCTTCGCCATGTGATAGCTAGGGAGACCTCTCCAAGGGTTGCGCTCCACCTAAAAAAAAGAACGACAAAGTAGAATAATTTTAAAGGCAAAAGCATAATCACATCCATCAAAATGAGAATCCTCACCTACTCTAGAGTCAACCCACAAAGATGATGATAGTAACCCGTAGAGTCTAATACGTCCCCCTCAAAGGATGAGCAAATCCGGGCCATACATGGAGCATCCTTCGGGGCATCAGCAAACCACGGGGCAGGGAGGAACTGGTAAAAGAAAGCCCATGCCTGTAAAACTGAAAAAATGAGTCAATCAAGTTTAATAAAGAAATAACTGATGTGCATAAATCACAAAATACCTGAAGAATCATGGGGCAGCAACGCAACGCCCGTAAGAGAGCTCTAGCAACCAAGTCAAGAGCAAAATATGTCTGCGCTAGGATGACCGAAGGCCAATTAAGCCCACTAACGCCGTCCAAGTCTGCTAATGGCTCGATCAACCCATAGTTGATCTCGCTATTCAAGACTGAGAAGAATGTCATGCTCAATAGGGTAATAAAAAACTAATGAACGTATAATGGGACCTCAGCCTTCGAGATAGACCGCTGACTAGTCTAGTACTAACCAATACACTATAACTCAATACCCGATCCCTAGGGTCAATGCCAAGAAAATCTCTGACGTGTTGAAGAACCGCTCCAAGAAGGCATCGAACCGAATCATTATATCAGTCCATGGTAGACCGGTGATCGCCACAATATCAGAAGGAGTGATGGTAGCCTCCCCGATCGGGAGATGGAAGGTGTACGAAATGTTGCTCCACCTTTGAGCAAGCGCGATCAATGTCGCATAAGGTAGTAGTGTAGGTAGTAAGGATCGGGCCAGAGAACCGAAACCAGTGTCTTGGATAGTAGAATATCCACCCGTATGGTGGAGTGTGGGGGACTACAAATAAAATCAAACAATACACTTTTTTAGAATTAAACGCAGTGAAAATGTATATAAAAAATGTAAATATAGATGAGCGACGTAGGCCCCGAGGGGCGTCACTGGAAAAAAAATTTGACGAGCCCTCGGGGCTACGCCAGACATTTCTGGTGAGGGTAATGAAGGATCCTCGCCAGAGGCTTTGGCGAGGGTCCCAAGGTACCCTCGCCAAAGAGTCTGGCGAGGGTCCTAACCCGTGCTAGAGAGTTTCGCTAAGGAGTCTGGCAAGGGCCCTGACCTTTGCCAAAAATCGACGAGGTAGGTGGGACCTTGCCAGATTATTTTTTTCTCTCCACTGGAAAATTTCCGGCGGACCCATTGTTGTTTTATTTTTTCCTACGATTTTCTAGACTAAAATTCCATGAAATGGTTCAATTTTCAGTCTAAATCTAGTTCCTAAACAGCATAAAGTTGCATAAAAAATGAACAAAAAATGTTTCTAGTAAATACCTCGGTCCGGGGGAGGTGAGGCTGAAAGTCAAGATCCAGCGTCTCTATGGGGGAAGTAGAAGTAAACCCAAGCATAGTATCACCCACGGCCAAGCAGTATGCGGCATCAATGTCGATGGAAAAAATGCCAACCTCATCAGTAAGCTGAGGAATAAGGCTAGAGGGGAAATGGGTTGCCCTGCCAGCAACCTTCGACAACATTTTTGCTAGAGAGAAGGAAGAGTAAGAGAGTTTAGAGAGAGATGAGGAATGAAAAAGTGAAGGAATAAAGAAGGATGAGCCCTATTTATAAAGAAAATAAGTGGACCCCACCTATTTATTATTTTACTATTTTACAACAAAAGCCTCCTAACACAGCGGGACGATACACGGAATACCCCCAATATTCCCCAAACTCATTTAATTTATTTATTCCTCAATGTTTTAATTTTTGATTGAAGGGGAAAAAATTTTTACTCCGCATAAACTCAATCAAATTATTAAAAACATCCATTATGAAATATATTAACGTTATTTTCCTTGATTCACCACAGGGAAACGACTCCATCTCCCAAGTGAGAAACGCTCACAAAGAAGGAAATGATTCGGTTCACCTTCCTTAAGCAAAATACCTTGACAACAAGTAAAATCGATCAAACGGAAACCCAAAAGGGATGCAAAATGACCATGTTAGGTCTGCCCCCAAGGGGAAGTAAATGCCAAGTAATCTCTGAAGGAAGAAATGGATGACCCAATTAAACACGGCGCCCGAAAGGAAGGCCCATGTTATCACCAATTGGGAATAAGAAATCACCAACCTCACCGATCAGGTATTCTCTCTATCCCTTCGCTCTTTTCGTATGATCATATTGGCTATTCGACAAGCAATCATCACACGAGGGGCAGTTGTGAGCATGGGATTTTGTACCAGCTCGCGCGTTCAATGATGATGGCTTTTCGGAATTTTATCCTTGAATTACATAATTTTTGAGTATCCAAATGTATCCGAATGGGAATATTCCTCGTCTCTGAACTCAAAAGGACATCTTTAATAAATTATTTAACTATTTCTTTAATTCAGAAATTAATTAAAAAATAAAAAAATACACAAAAAATGTGAAAATACCAAGGAAAACCGGAGCCTATGTTGCCAAGGCTTGGCAAGTGGCGAGGCATGGGATTAGCGAGCCTCGCCAAGCCCTCTGGCCAGGCAGCCTTGCCAAAGTTTGGCGAGCCTCCTCGCCAGAGTCTGGCAAGGCAAGCCTCGCCAACTTTGGCGAGGCAAAGCCTCGCTAGAGACTTGGCGAGGAGCCTCGCCAAACTTTCTCTGGCGAGCCTCCTCGCCGAAAAAACTTGTCTTTTCTGGATTTTTGGGATTTTTCCTATAAATAGTCGGGTCTTTTTCGATAAATGAGGCTGAAAATTTTCAGACAAAATATAGCTTTTAGAACTGCTTCAATTTCCAAGAACTAGACGAACATTTTTAGACTTTTACTACAACTTTTTTACCTAAACTAAAGGACGAGGAGGACTTCCAAAGGCCGATCAGATATCTTCAAAGTGGATTCATTCCGTAAGGGTAAGCCTCTGAGTTCCTAGAGTTGATCTATGCTTTCAATGTTCTAATTCTTCTTCTATTTTCATCTGTGGACCTAGGAATCAATATATTATTTTATCCAAATATTGTTATTCTTCTTCATCTATATTTCTTTATTAAAGGAGATGTATGTTAGAATACCCCCACGAAGGGAATAAAACATATTATCGGATAATAGTCCCCACTTTTACCATGCAAGCAATTTCATTAATTAAAATGAGCAACCAACATGCTAATAAAATGAACCGTTTTATTTAAACAACAAACTCATTATCACGATTGATTTTCTTTTATATAGGCCACATGAGCCTCGCTAAATTCAAAACCGAGCATAAGTGCAATGTGATTATACCCCATATGCTAACCTTTGTGGATGCAGGTATATTAGGATTAGATGTATGTTTAGGATTTTAGTTTTCCTTTTGGTATTGCAATTTCTTTTTTTTTTTTTTTGGGAAATGTAATTAATAGATTAGGCAGGAGGTTGCATCCCCCGAGGTTTTGTAATTTTTATAATCTTTACTTTTCTGCATTTACTTTCCGCATTTATTTACTGCTTTGTGGATGGATTTATTACTTGTCTATACGTGAATCATACATATAAACTCGAAAAATGATCTAAGTACGAATATGCACAATTAAGAAAATACGGTTTTCTATAGATGTAATTTAATGTGATCCAATAAGAAATAAGCAACTTATCCCGAACCCGAATCTCTGTGTCTTGGTGGGCTATCCCCCGGACGTTAAGCCTCACAGGACTCTAATTCCTGGAAAGAGCTTATCCAGGTGGCGACTCCACACTAAGAGACAGTGGATTCGGGTTTGAACCAATCCAAAATGTTTTCTCTCTCTCTTTCAACCTTTTTTCCAAGTCCCCGACCCGGTACTCTTTTTTTCAAACTCCCCGATCGACCGGGCCTCTCATCTTTCGCTTACTCTCGGCCCACTACTCCGTGTTGCCCGCTCACAACAGTCCTAGTCCAATGGAAACATTCTCTTCCGCTATAAAAGGATGATTTCCGCCATTGAAGAAGGTTGCCGAAACAACTGAAATCTCAAGAGTGAAATCAATTCTCAAATTCTCACTGCAATCTTCTTAGCAATAAAAAATCGCAAACACTCCATTCTTATTTGTTTGTAATTGAGCTAACTGAAACAAAGTTCAGAAGCTCATCATTTTTCTCTCTAAACAATTTGTGTAATACACTAGCTAAGGGTAAGTTAGTGTGGGGGAGCTTACAAATCTTGTGAGGAAGGTACTCAAGAAGATAAGAAGCTCTGAGCCTCAGATACAGTTGGAGGGAACTTCTATATTGGTATAACTCACTTAGCAAAGGCTATTGGAGAGTACTTCAGCCAAGGCATTGTAAAAGGTTTTCTCTTCACTAGAAGAAGAGTTCTTAGTGAATTAAATCTTGGAATGGAGTTTCCAAGGATTGGATTAAGCAGAGGCTAAACCAGGATAAAAATCGCTGTGTGCAATTTCTATACTCTATCTTATTTTAGTTCATCTTAATTCTTAATTGAATCACTAAAAGCCTCAAAAAGGGGATTCTGAGTAAAATACTTTTACTCAGAGATACTTTCAGAAGCTACACGCAGCTGTCTTCCAAAACAAAATCTGAACTCGAAAAAGAGTCATTCACCCCCCTCTAACCTATTTTACACCCTACTAGGTCCAATAGGAAGAATTGCGAGAATACGATAAAGTGATGTGATGTGTCAACGAGAACTCTCGCACTTGGAGAAGGCGAATCTGCCAGCCACGAACTTGGATTTGGATGAAATTACATGGCAAGGTTCGCAAGACGTATGGCAAGGTGTGGGTAAAATATTATGAGAGAAAATATTAATGCATCACATATTTATGTGAAAAATGGGCCAAAAATGGCAGACAGCCCGTAACAGCCTAGCCTAGGACGTTGCAAGGCTCAGTTCCCTTGCTAAAAATCCGTCAAAAGTTCGAGAATGTTCCAGCAACATCAGAATTGCAAGGGAAACCTCTAGAATTATGTCACAAAACCACCTTAAGCCATCTAGAACATGTAAACCAACTTTAGGGAGCTTTCTAGGTTATAATATGCCAAATAAGCACATGTTGAGGATGTGGGATTAGTATAAATACCCAACCTCCCCTCATTTCTTGGCATCACCCAACAACTTAACCTCTCATATGCCAAGTAGCATTTATCTTTGTAAAGCTTCCTTTGTGTAATAGATACACACTTCTTTGACATTGCATTCTTGCTTCCTTCATTTCAATTGCTAGCCAAGCATCATTCCACTAAGGCTTACTTAGCTCTCTTCTAAGCATGTACTTTGCACGATCGAGCTAAGATCGCACGTACGCGTAGTGAAACGATTAGTACGTGACACACTGCTACCATAGCAGCAAATTGTATACAATGCTACCCACTGGGCAGCGATGCTATACAGTCTTGCGGCGGCTCTCGTGGTGGAGCCGCAGCGCTATGGCGATCGGGAAAAAAAGGTTTTATTTTCTTAATTAAAATTTTTATATTTAATTTAGTCAAATTTTAACAAATTTTAACATCAAACATAAACAAAATTAACAAGAATATAAATACATTTTATTATCTTGCAAAAACTCATGAGAAAAATAACAAAACCCATGAACAAAAAAAATTTTCATAGGCTATTCCAATCATTAAAAGAATCCTTGTGAAATAAAATCATCGTATTAATTCGAAAGAAACCCGCTCTGATACCAATTGAAGGGATTTGTCATCGAAAATCTATCACAAATGCGAAAAGCGATTGAAAATTTCAAATCCATGAGGATCTTTTATCGAATACCATACAATGAAATTTTAAAATTGTGAGATTAAAGCATATAAAACTCACAACGAATGTCTCTGAAAGGAGTTGATGTAGACGAGGCTTTCAAAACGAAAGCCCTCTAAGATCACGTGCATGAACCCCTCTCGAATCGGGACCGGTGCTAGCCGAAAAATGATGAAAAATACTAAATAAAACTCCAAGAAAACTTGATTACATACGGCTGCAAAATATGACTTGTGTTGACTGCAGACTCCACAATCTAAATTTGTTTTTATTTATCTGTATATATGCAATTAGAATTAGGTTTAGATTAGGTTAAGTTTATTTATAAATTTACCACAATTAAAATAACTATTTAATAATTAAACTCATGGATTTATTTATAAATTTTCAATTTAACCCCACATGTTGATTAATACCTTATAGTTTAAATTAATTTAATGAATAACATAAACAACTTTATATTAAACTATTAATTCAAATAAAATATTTCTTGAGTTGTAAAGATTATTAAATTAAATTGACTTCATATGTCATCTAATTAATAATAATGTTTTCATCATATCTTGTAACATTACATGTACAAGAAATAGCGAATCAGTGATTCGAAGCGCACGATCCTTTGGGTCTGTCCATATGTTGGCAATGGGCTTCACCCATAGACTGTAAGTGAATTCTAGCAAACCATTACAACCCCCAATAAGGATAGAATACAGTTGTCTAATCTAGATACTGAACCTAGTAGTTATCTTGCATTATCCTTTGCTCTTGACATCTAATTGATAAACAAAGGAATGATAACTATCATCCTCTATTATAGTCCATCAGCGCCGGCACGATGTCTTTCAATTTTTCAAACGGAAATAGCAATCCTTAAAATACAAAACAACTAATAACATGTTCTGAAATAAACTGAGCATACTCATGCTTGTAATCCAATATTTAAAGACCCCGTTAGTTGAATACCATAGCGCAAGGGATACCCAGGTTACTAGTACGTTGCAATCAAGGTTAAGGATAATCAAGACCTACTTAGCATGGATCGGTCCAACCCATGTCCACGACATGTGCCCATGTTCATGACTTGCTTAATAAATAACATAGTAAATCCATTACTATAGATCATCTAACATACAAATCTTTAATTTTAATCATTCCCATGACCGAACAGACTTGGGACAATTCTAGGATTTATAATTAACGGATACCCTACTCATATTATAACATAAGATATATATGCAGTAGGTTCATTGCCTTTATTAATATGACACAACAAATGTAATACAAGTTATCATAAATTATTAAGAACCAATGCCTATAAACTATGGTAAACTTTTCTATGTTTGGTTGCTAGGATTCCTTGTATTTTAATTTTCCATATAGTATTTATACACCCCAATAATCCTATTATAGGTTCATTAATTACAATTTGGATACATTAGAAATTTAGTTTATCAAATTAATCACAAAACTTTAATCTCCATAAATTAGTTTCCAACTTATTTATAGTAGTTACGCAATTAGACCAAAGAAAATTAAAACTTATACAAATTAATTCAATTATATATGTCTAATTACAAAATGATTAACTAATGGTTTCGTATAATGGTCAAGATTAAACTTACAATCTCTAGAGGTTTCAAATTCGAGTCAAATCTAGATGAGATGTTCTGCTGCACGCAAATTTTTTTTTAAAAAAGATTCATCGATATTCAATTTTTTAATTAACATGTTAAGATAACTTTTATGAAATATTATTATATATTCATACCTAATAAAATTAATCTATTATATTGTATAATTATTTGATTGATTTGGCATTTATTGATTAATTAAACTACTTTGACAGTGTCAAGTAATTAATCAATTAATTTTTAATCTGTATATTGCATAATTAATAAGTTTATATCTCAAATCAATCATTTTTGCGTATGATTTTTTAAGTTTGTCCATATGTTCAAAGTATGTCTCTCATCTATCAGTTGTAAGTGAATTTTAGCAAACCCTTATAGTTCCAATAGAAATCGACTACAACCATCTATTCAATATAATGAAAGTTATCTCACAAAATTCATTGTCAACTAACATCTATATGATGATCGTCAATTCATCGCATTTTTTATCCAGTTTTAATTTCCTCAAATAAGTCAACTACTTATTTGTGAATAACCATACTCATTTCACTTTAATTAATCAAAGTGAAAGGTGATACATTTTGATTTCAACAAAATGACAATCTCATCACTTCATCATCATCGGACATATCAAAGAATACAGAGGCTGAACAATTGAGTTTGTTTAGAAATTTCCTTTTTTATGAGTTTAATTTAAGATTCCTTATCTCCATCAAGTTTCAAACGAAAACACAATAAAACGTTACGAGAATACCAAAAAAATGGATTAGACAGTTAATAGAAATAAGATTCAATTAAAAAAAGAGATTCACCATCAATAAATTCACAACAATTACTGATAACTATGTTGTGGAATAAAAGAAAAACAAAATTTACACAGTATTAACCTAGAATTAGAAGACAAAAGAAATTTGTAACATTTTTGCATTCATTTTTCTTCCTATTTTACAGAATAAACATTCTATGTTATAGAGTTCTCTTTCCATCAAAAAGTAAACTTTTTTATTTTCTTTTACATTTCAGTATTCAATTATATTTGGCTTCAAAAACTTCAATTCTAGTTCCCTCGACGACTACAATCAAATAAAAAAATTGGTTATATTGTTCTACAAAATGCATTTTTCATGCCTATACGTTAAAACTGATAGGTGCATTGTGTTTGTATCCCAACAATGGCAGTTCAAACCAAGCAAGAAAGAACACCGAAGTTTCTGCTCATGAGAAAACAAATTACAACTGCAGATTTGGAAAATACGGGTTACAGAAATTCATACTCAGAGGAAAATATAGGCAGTAACAATAAAGATACATAAATCAGTCATCATAGGAGGAGTGAGGAGAAGCAGTACAACCCGGGTCAAAAGGGTCTTCAGAGCCGCAACAATGCCAATATTGAAAAACACGTCCTCCATCCGCTGTATCTATCGTTCCTCCTTCATACACGCTCTCAAACTTCCTCTTTGTTTCGCCTGATCAAAGTTTTAACATTGATCAAATTGTTGTACAAAGAAACAGACTCGGTCAAGCCCTGACTTGTGGATCTCAAGTCCCATTTGCAATAAGTTGCAATTGCGACATTTCCTAACCTTGATGTTCAGATTTTGTATCCTAATTTTTGGAAAATAATTAACCGAACAACAATTTGAGTAAAGCTGTTAGCAATTTGCAGTTGCGGTTTTCTGTTTGATATCAGGAAATCATAATTTAGTGTTTAGTAATGATAACCATAACTATATATATATATATATATATATATATATATACACACACACACACACACAAATTACTCAACTCAGCACCAAAAATTCCAGATAATTAGCATATTGCATATCAGCAAGCAAATTTCTCAACTTTGAAAGTCTACAATAACTCAACGCCAAAATTAAGAGACAACAAATTTGATATATCAGGAAGAGTATCTTAAAAGTACCGAGAAATCTAAAAGTAAAAGGAATCCCAAAAATAATCCACAAAATCAAACCGATTATAGCAAAGTTAAGCAACATTGTTGAAAAAAGCGAAGCTTCAAACTTAAGATTGAATTCCAGCATCAGATTTGATTGGACTTACTTGATTTCACAAGATTAAATATTTTAAACCTTCTAACTACTAGCTATAGAAGCTGAAAAGCTATAAATTGATATTGTTGAAAGTGCAGCTGCCGTTGAGGTATTAATCTGCAACAGTTAACTTTAATCAAACACAATTTTGTTCTTGTTAGATTTTTACCTGCTCTCTGGGAAACGAAATAAAAAGGAAACACGAAAATTAAAGTAGAAAGCAATCGGAATAAAATGTTAATCCATACATAGCTTATAAGCAAATCGTAAAAAAATTGCAAAATTAACAAATCGAATTCGCAGCAATGAAGACCACATTTAAAACTGGTTGAATTACAATAATGACTGAACATAAGGAAATCACCAAATTTAGCGACTAGAAAACACGAATTAAACGATAGATCAAACAATTAGAAACGACAGTAGGATAGTGAGACGAAATACCTCCAAAATGAGCGGTGTGGAAGCGACAAGCGCGAGGGTGATTGAGGGAAGGATCGAATTGGGTTTTGCAGTTCTTACAAGTTCTGAGGCCATCGCTGCCGTTCGAGCATCGAATTGCAGGCGGCAATCGTGGGAATTTCAGGCTTAGAATCCGCCGCCGGTGGAACTCCACAGTAAACATTGTGTTTTGGGGAACAAGGGAGCATGCCATTTTCTCTTCTTCCACACTTGAAAATCCCCCAAAGTAAACAATGTGTTTTTTAACTACATTAATATATTTAATAATTGATTTAACGAACGCTGACTTTGTTAATGAGTCGCTCACTTCATAATCTTGTGGTTTATTTATTTCATAATTCTGTTTGATTTGTAAAAGTAAATAATTAGGAATAGATTAATATTTGTATAACTGATAAGTTATTTTATTAAAAAATGTAAAATATATCAACAAAAATTCTTTGAGAACACATTACTTGATTCATCGTCTTTTATATTTTTTCTTGATTATAAAATTTTCTTTATTTGGTAATTTGAATTTTTATATGTAAGGTGACTTTGAGATGATATAATAGGTTGCATTCCTCAAAAGTTCCATTTTTAAGTTGCTGTTGCAAAAAGTTTTGAAAATAATTAGAGAATAATTCTTAATCAATTAATATTTAGAGTTAAAATCTTTTATCCAATGCCAAAATATATTGTGTTATATTAAAAGGTTGTAAGTTTAACTTTTCATGATAACAACTCCGATAAGAAGTTCAAACAAACCCTTTTATCTTTTACAAAGTAAAAATCAGTTTATCCTTTATCACAATTGGATTAGTTGCGAAAAATTAATACAATAATAATGGACACAAAGTGTGAAAAGACACAAAGTCACCGAAAAAAACTTAAACAAGTATAAAATTTGAAATGTTTAAATTTTGGTTTTTCTATTTATTACTTTCAATGTAAAATCCATGTATCAAACTTCCAATATAAGGTTCGCAACTTTAATATGGTAATTACCATATCTCGTAAAATTCAAAAAATGTGAAATTATGTATTCTAACCCACAATCAACAAAATTATATAAATTTTTACTGAAAAAATTCTTACAAACTAGGCTCAATTGTCAGATACTTGTATGGCTTCTAGATGCGTGTAGTTTCCTGTAGTATATTTAAAAATTAGTTTCTCATAGATTTGGTTTCTATTGAGAGAGACAAGACAACTAACTTCTTTTTCCTAGAACTAGTCTTTGAACGACAGAGAAAGACCACAATACCCTTATCCCCGTAATCGCGGCTAACTTGGTCTGCTAATTGACCGCCAAAGCCCTAGAATGCTGGTATTTTGATTTTCTGTCATACTAGATGAGGAGAAACGAGAGCAGGATCATTGAAGAGCCAAATACAGCACCGGGGGCAGATCGTTGGTACAACTTAAAACTAGGTTCCTCCTTCAAACATCACTCCAACCATCCCTCCTCTAAGATCTTCACTTTGCGTTGTAATTATATCTTTCAGCTTCTAAGCTTGTGCTTTTCCCTTCTTTTCACTACAATTATATTGAAATTAAATTATGGAACTCTTATTGTTTACAATGGTACTTAATTGGAAATTGTTCTAATACGGGCCTATCATTACAGCTGTTAACGCTATTTTGATTTCTACTAATTATGTAATTAATAAATTTTACTTGATATGCTTGTAGAAGGGGAAAATTCACAGTTTGTTTCGTTTGATTTCTAGTAGAATCATCTACTTTGTGAATGATTTCCATTTGCTTCTACAAGGTCTTTTCTTCTTTTTACTTAGAATGATTCGATTCTTCTAACTATTGACTCCCAAGAGACCTGGACTCGAGAAATTAACCAACTTAACCAAACACATAATTTTTCTTTTTAGAATTTTCAAATACTTAGTAGAGAATCATGGTCGAGAGAGTGTGGGGCTTTTTAGGCTGAGTGAGCATACAAGTGGGGTTGAATCCATCTAACACAAAACCAATTAGTTTGTGTTAAGGTCCAATCTACTTCACTTATAAGCTACTCATTATTCATGTTTATTACCGATGTGGGATAATCCAACATCTCTAACACTCCCCCTCAAGTGCAACTAGGCCTGGACCAGTTGCCACTTACCAAACATTCCTTGGCCTTTCTCATCGAAGGCTTAAGGTCATCAACGGATTTAGTCTTTCTCTGCTAGACCAAACTCCACCAGGATTTTAAACATGAACCCAGGATTTTTTGGCTATCAAGCATTTCTCTCGCTCTGATACCATGTAGAGAATCCATGGGCCGGGAGAGTTTTGGGTTAGTTAGCTTGAGTGAGCATACAAGTGGGGTTGAGCCCATCTAACACAAAACCAATTTGCTTAACTTTTACATATTTTGTTACCAAAATTTTACGAGCAGGTACATTCATATGTAGA
>CATIWQ010327580.1:0-11520 GCA_949673415.1 Euphorbia schlechtendalii | reverse complement strand
CGCTAGGATGTTATTCTTTGTGAATATTGAACAAACGAATATTGAAGAACGAAAACTTTTATTGATAAGTGATTTGCAAGTACACTTATACAATAATCGCTCAAGAATAAAGAGAAATCTAGTGATCGAATCAAGGATTCGAATCACTTAAACATTTTCTCGCTAACACTTATGAACGTAGAGAAACTAGATATTTATTCTCTATCTATACACTATGCATTATCTTTCACCCCTTCTTTTTGCACGAAATTAGTGAGGTTTGGAGCCCTATTTATAGAGTTCGAAGGGTTGCATCTATCCAAACGAAGAGTCATGTCCATTTGTGAATGATTGCATCTCTTCATTGTGGTTGGTTGAGAAGCTTTCATATAATCTACAATGGATAAGCACGTTTTCATGACTGGTTGACTTATAATAGGTGTCTTATCATTGGTAGTTGATAGAGGTTGATCAGTCTTATCTGGCGGTTGGTAGTTAAGAAGATAAAACCAGAAAACTGTTTAAGTCGCGACCACGATATATAAGTCATGATCGTGAATCTTTGAGTGGCAGACTTCTATTATGAAGAAGAATAAGTCACAACCGCGAATGATTGTCACGATCGTGAATTGAGATTTTCTTTAGAATTTTCCTTGTAACTTTGGCGATCTTTGACAGCTTCGATTCTAAGCCAAATCTTTAAGTTCCACGCATCTTTTTGCACCTTTTTCACTCTTTTTTCATAGAATTACACTTTAGATCATTTTACTCCCAAGATTTACCTGGTATTTGCATTTGCTTCAAAAACAACTACATACCACGTGAAATCTTTCATATGAAGTGTAAAAATGACTTAAACAATGATGTTTAGTGTGTAAAATTATAATGATAATAAGTGTAATTATACACTTATCAGTATTTGAGAAGAGTTGACCAATAACCATCACAAGTCACGAGTGAGATATACATGTCACAATCGTGACTATTTGTTGGTAAGTTTCTGCTTGTGAAGAGGAACAATTCACAACTGCGAATGGGTGTCACGATTGTGATATATGCTTTTCTTCATGATTCTTCTTTGTACGTTTACCCATTTTTGATAGCTTCGATCCTAAGCCAATTCCTTATATTCCACACATCTTTTTGCACCTTTTCACTTTTTCTACATAGAATTCCATCTTTGATCATTTCACTCCCAAGATTCACCTAGTTCCTACACTTGCATAAAAAACAACTACACACCATGTGAAATCTTGTATATGAAGTATAAAATGACTCTAAACCATATCATTTTATGATTGAAAATATCAAGATAATAAGTATAATTACACACTTATTAGTGATTTTGGGTGTTGAAGGAGTAGATGATCGTGACCAAGATGATATGATTTTGGTGCCAAGAGAGGGTGATTCCATTATTTTTGGGTAGTGAGTTGGAGAAGTGGTTGGTTTAAGAAAGAGATGGGAAGGAGATAAAGATATGGTCAGAGGATTTTAATAATTTGAGAGTGGCTTTGATGATTAGTTAGAAGTCCCGGGGACTTCATCCTTAGAGTCACTTCCCTCTAGGGAAGGAATGGTCTTCTTTCCCTTGAGCTTTTGAATAAGCTCTTCAAGAGTCAATGATTTCTTTAGTTTGGTAGCCTCCTCAAACTAATTCATAGCTATCATTATAGATGAAAAAAACCTCTTCCCATAACTTTCCTTCAAACTATTCTCTATGGCCTTATCCAAGTCATCCTCTTCTTAATTCTGAGCGACTTCCTACTCTACCTTCTTTTTTGCAACTTCTTCAAAACTTAGCTTGATATCCACAGCCAAGGCATTAGAGGTTCTACTTCTCTTGGTCCCCATCTTCTTCTTCTCTATAGACTCCCCTACACTTCTCTTCCTCTTTCCAAGATTGGAAATGGGTAGCTTATCCTCCTCTGAGCTATTGGTAGGAATAGGAAGTTAAGAGGAGGTTTTGACAAGAGGTGGTAGAGAGGCAGCTTTTGCAAGAGCTCAAATTGAGCATTCTTACTCAACTCAACCTTCTTTACAAACATCTTTCTTTGTCCTTCCTATTCCACTCCAGGTGCTTGCTCACCTCTTTCCATTTTCTCTCCAAAGGCTTTCTTCTCCCAACCATATTTCTTTCTAAATGCTTCCCCCCTTTCCTTCTTATTCCTTTCCAAAAGCTTCCTTTGTTGTTTAAAGGCTTGAGCAAGTGGATTGTCTGTAACTATCTCTTTCACTCTTAGGACCAATTGGAACTGCTCCTTGGGGATTATGGAACCGCTTCTTTTGAGGAATCTCCTCCTTAGTGAGCAAATGCTCTCTATTCGTCTTAGGCTCAATAGCCTTTGATTTGGCCTTACTTCTAGCACTAGTCTTCTCAACTTGTTTCCTCTTCTGATTAGCCACATTCTTGGCTTTAGCTTTCTTCACAGTCTCCTCACTATCCTAGCCTTTCCCCCATTCAAGATCATCGAAGTTCTTCTAACTAATCCTAGTGCCAGCTTCCCTCTTCATTTCCTTTAGGTCAATCTCATAGTACTTGAGAATCTTGGTGATAAGGCTGCCCATGGTGTAGTTGTGTGTCTTAACATGGTGGATAATGCCCTAGCTTACATCCATCTTCTCAATGAGATGGTACACCATGCATTGCTTATAAGTAATGCGCTCATTGGGAGCGTATGACTTCTATAAGAAACCTTGACATGGAATATTGAGCCTTCCTTGTAGCTTCTGGTCCATGGGTTGATTTGTGAGGATAAAACCACCTAGCAGGATTTTAGGCCAACCTCTAGGCCTTAGTGAGATTCTTCTCATATCCAAGTCTCAACTCTGCACCTTAAATTTTAAAGCTTAATAGGCTTGAGAGGAAGGAGGGATTCACAGTGACTGTATACCCATCTACAATAGTTTCCAATTAAATAGTCCTTATTGGTAGTATCCTCCTTTAAGTTGTTATAATAATGCTGAACAACCATGTTATAAGTTTGTTCTTGTGTAGCAATATTCAAATGTTATTGTGATCAAGAATGGAATTGAAGGGTTTACTGTTAAAAAGGAAATAATCTAAGAAGATGGGTTGAGGGAAGATCTTGGTGGAGTTGAAGAGAATCTAATTCTCTCTTACTTACATCTAACTTAAAACTACCTTCATTCAAAAAGGGTTAGTACGAGAATATCTCACAACATAATCAAGAGTTAGTAGACAAAACAAGACTTAATTAGCATGCACAAGTTATGTTCAGGTTATTGTTAAAACACATCGCTATTCGAATTATTTAAGAAGTGGAAATATGAGTTTTTAACACGCGTTCTTACAAACTAGTTTTAGACTCGATTATCTTGTGAATTTTATTAATGAAGATGTTAGATGTTATTATTTTAGGTATGCTATTGTAGAAAATGTGTTTCCCATCGTGGGGGTACCCTAAAATAACATAAAAATGATAAACCAGGTAAAAAAGCATTCAGCCTAGAAATCAGGCCGTTACCCCTCGATCACCGAGGGTAACTCATAAATGAAGCTGGTATCGGCCTAAGGTAGGGAGGTAAAGTCTAGTTTGTTAGGATCAACCCCTTCTAGATTTCCAAATGGAAAGGGTTGATTCTCAGCCAAATCGGTATGATACCCACCTTAAGCCCAGGACTGGCCTAACAAAGAAGCCAATATCAGGTACCCCCCTCTTGGTCAGGCTAGTATTAGCCTCACGGGGAGGAATACCGGTTTGAGCTCCGAATCAGACACAAATTGCTCCAAAAAATGTGAAATGAACACAAAAAAATGCTAAAAAACTTAGAATCTTACCCTACTGACATGAATCCACTAGTTTGAGAGCTAGAATTACAATGGAGAAGATCCTCTAAGCCTTTTTATTGATTTTTAGTTACTTTTTGAGGAAAAGAATGGGTGAAAGTTGATTTTGTGAAGGAAAGGGAATCTGAAGGTTAGACTATATCTGATATAACATTTTTCCTAACCCAAAAGGGGAGAAGATCAAGAGAAAACCTAGAAAAGATTAAGAGATGTGATCTTTTCCAATCTTTTCCCAATTTTCTCAAGAAAACTCACTTTTCTATGACCAAACACTCTCCCAAGTTTAAGAATTGAAGATGAGATCCATAAACCCTATTTTTTAGAGCTTATATATGGACTAAAAGTGGGCCTAAGAAGAGATAACATGTCAAAAATCAGTTTAAATGAGTTTTCAAGCTATTTTAATAGCCAAAACCAACCATGCATTGTGTGTAAGGCCGATACAAGCTTAATAAATCAACTTTGAGGTCAGTACCGGCCTTACCTAGGGATGCTGATTTTTACCGTTTTGTTGTTTTTTGGCATTTTTAATTGTTTTCAAGGGGTTTTGGTTTAAAAGGACAAAAGATCTTCTCACAACATTTTTTAAATCCTTATGTGAACTCATTATAGTTTGGAGAGTAATTGAAAATAATTCTTTTTCATTGCTTCTTGAGAAGGATCGTAGTCTCGTGCTCATAAGCTGCCCCTTGTGTGATCACTGTTGTCATGGGTCAGAATGTCACAGGAAATGTGAAAAGGATAAAAATCATACCTGAGGCGGCATTAGGTTTAAGATTTTACCTTAAGGTGTTGAAGAAGACCCTTCGGAACTTTTGATGAGGTTGACTTCTTGGGTTAAAGAGCCTAGTTAAAACCTTGGAATGACTTGTTTTCTTAGTTGTCCTTGAGGTGATGAAGTGCATCTTTTAAAACTTTAACGAGGTTGACTTCTAAGGTTAAAGTTCCTAGTTATCATGTTAGAATGACTTGTTATCTTAGTTGACCTTGAGGTGATGAAGTGCACCTTTTAGAACTTTGACAAAGTTGACTTCTAGGGTTAAACGCTTAGTTATCACCTGGGAATGACTTGTTGTCTTAGTTAACCTTGAGGCAATGAATTACATCTTTTAGAACTTTGACAAGAGGTTGACTCTTAGGGTTAAAGTGCCTAGTTTTCACCTTAGAAGAGCTCTCCAAAATGTGGTTTGGAAAATCTAAAAGTAATGTAGTCAGTGGTGTGTAAAGACGTATTTTAACTCTTTGACTGACTTTACGGAAGAAAAATATTTTACCCCTTCAATCAAGAGTTAAGACATGAAGAAAAATAATTAAGTCTAAGAATTTGACATTGTCTGAAATATTTATTGAGGTAGAATTGCCCGTTTCCAAAAATTGTTACCTTGTAGACGATTTACATATTTTGTAAGGATGTATTTGAATTTTTGGTTAACTTTATTGGGATAAAACAGATTTTTGGAGTGTGGTCTTTTTATTTTATTTGAGTGATTTTCATAGGATAAAGACTTAGGATTGTTTTTCAGGTTAAGGGGAACGGAAAGAAGGAGTAAACGGTGGCTGTGTTACGGTGACCAAATGTGAGGTGGGATGACTTTGTTGGCTTTGGCCCATGACTTTCTAGGTGTGGCCTACATGACAATTTTAATTCAACTTTTTATCTCTCCAGAATTCCTTATTCACTCTTTAGCCAAAATACAAAACAAACTTTCTGACCACCGTCCTTACATAGTGTAACTTGATGACCTCGAGGAGGGCACCCATAGGTTAATGGTTTACTCGATTTCTCATGGATACAAGCTTAATGCAACTTAGAAGTTCATGGGTTATACACCCGAGTCACCATTTTCTATGGTGACAAAGCACGAGGACCACTCATCTCAGCTACAAGTATTCTTGAAACTTGCTAAATCTCATTCGATTTTGGAATTTATAAAATCATATTTATATGAATAATTTGAATTTAAGTGATAATTAATTGTGACAAATTTGTAGAAATTGAAATGTGTTATGTGAAATTAGTTTAGAATTGATTAAGCATGAATTTAGGTGTTATTTATTGCGAAAATTAGATGAAAATGCATGAATATTAGTGAAAAAGATGAAATGGGGATAATTTTATCCCCATTCTTAGGACTGGCCTGATTTGCCAATATTGACCCAATTGGGTTGAGTACCAATGTTGGCAGACGATATCAAAACCTGCGTGGCCACCGCGAGGTGCTGACTTTGTGACATAGGGTGTGGGGGTCTCATGAGAGAGATAAATAAATAATAAGCTTTAAAGACTCGAGGCATATAACTCTAGCCTATGTTACGAAGTTATCAGGGGTTAGCTCTTTTGAAAAATTCAGTACAACCTAGATTCGTAAAGTTGAAATCACACTATAGTATAGAGATTCGTGTCCTAATGAGTTACCTACTTTGTTTTTATTTGAGTTAAGATTATATACACGTCACCACCTTTAAAATATTTTTATGATTATTTTTGTCATTTTCAGTTATAGTTAACAGTTATAACATTCACAAGCGTAAAGCATTAAATGAATAAAGAGATAAATAAAAAAATAAAGAATATTAAGAAAATAAAAGCCTTCTAACCTAAGGGGGGAAGGAATAAATAATAATCAAGGATACAAATGGTCTTAAATACATTTGATCTACAAATTCATTTGATTTACAATTGCGATACCCAAAGGAAAGCAAATTCCTAACATACATCTAACCCTAAATCTACTTACAACCATAAAAGGTTAGCACGAGTATATCACAAAATCATGGCATAGTTAGTTTACAAAACAAGACTCTATTAGTATACATAAGTTAGATTAGGGTGAATTGCGATTCGCGGTTTGAAAGGTTTAAAACTAGAAATTCGAATTTCCAACGCGCTTTTCTTAAAAACATTGATTTTAGACTTGATTATCTTGCAAATTTTATTATAATTGATGATACATGGCATAAATTGGGTCTATTATTGGGGAAAAAGGGCTTCCCGTCATTGGGGTATCCTAAAAAAATGCGTAAATTGACATCTAGGTCATAATGCATTCTATCGGGGTATAGGGTTGGTACCCCCCTAACTTGCCAAGGTGGTATTAGCCCTATGGCCAGGGACAACTCTTCTGGGAATCTTGAAGGATTAGGGGCTATTTTCAAATTTTTGAGGAGGTATTGGCCCAATCAGACCTGCACCAGCCCAATAGAGAGGCCGGTACCGACCTATGTCGATACCATCTTTTTCGGTCAGGCCGGTACCGGCTCCACAGGGGCAGGTACCGGTCTATGTTCCAAAAAATACACTTCCATTTTAAAAACATAGAAGAAAAGATAACAAAACACACCAAGAGTCTCCAAAAGCTCAGAATCTTACCCTTCTGACATGAATCCACTAGTTTGGGAGCCATAAACCTTTGAAGAACATCTTCTAAGCCTTTTTTGTTAGATTTTTTGTTGATTTTGAAGAAAAAAAGGAACAAAGATGATGTTTGTGAAGGGAAGAGGAACCCTCAAGGTTAGATTTCAGTCTCTAACCTCATGGAAACCCAAGAAACAAGAGGATTTCCAAAGAAAAAATATAGAAAAGTTAAGAGATGTGACACTTTTCTCAATTTTCCCTCAAAACTCTAAAACCTCACATTTTTCTCTAGGCACACTATCCAAAGTTTAGAATGCTAATTAAGCTTCCTTGAAACCCTAATTTTTAGAGTTTGTCTAGGGAAAAGTTAGGGTAAAATATTTTAAGTTAAAAATTATTAAAAGAGGTAAAAAGGGTTGAAAGTGCAGCCAAATCTAACATAGTTTAGCAATTGCCAAACCCATACCGGTCTGATTGGTCGGATCAGTATTTGCCTCCCTAGAGGGGGGAAACTGGTTTTGTTTTGGATTTTTATTTTTTGGCTATTTTTTAATCATTTTCGAGGGTTTTTGGTTCAAAAGGCTTGAAGATCTTTCCATGGCATCTTTTAGTCCCAAAGTGATTTATTATAGTTCAGTGGGAAAGTGAAGAATACTTCTTTTCATCACTTCGCGAGAGGAACCAAAATCCCATGCTCACAAGCTACCTCTCACGTGATCACCGCTGATATAGGTGAGGATGGTAACATAAAAAGAGCAAGGGATAGAAATCATACCTGCTTTAGCATGAGTTATCGAATTTGACCTTGAGGTGAGAAAATGCACCCTTCAAAACTTTGACTAGGTTGACTCATAGGGTTAAAGTGCTTAGTTGTAACCTGGTGTGAGCATGGGATTTTGTACCAGCTCGCGTGTTCAATGATGACGGCTTTTCAGGATATTTATCCTCGAATCACATGATTTTCGACTGTCCGACGATCTTCAAATGGGAGTCTTCCTCGTCCCTGAATTATTTAATTTTATTCAGAAATTAATTTAAAAATACGAAAATACATAAAATAAATTCGAAAACAAAAAAACCGAGGGAGACTGAATCCCAGGCCTGAAGGCAGGCCTCGCCAAAAAAATGGGCTTTGGCACATCTTGGCAAGGCAACCTCGTCGAACTCCTTGGCGAGGCAGCCTAGCCAAAGACGCGGGGAGGAGCCTTGCTAAACTTTTTTCCGACGTGACCCTCGTTGGAAAAACTTACCTTTTTTGGATTTTCCGGGATTTTTCTATAAATAGTCGGATATTTTTGGATTGTAGGGGGCTCGAAAATTCAGAGAAAATTCTCTTCTTCAGATAAAAATACAGAGACAAATACTACAAATATTTTCTTTTCTTCTAATATTTTCTTGGATCCAAAACTTATTTGGATCTCAAATTTCTTCATCTTAAAATCAAATTTCTTCATCTTTTTTTCTTCAAATATCCTCAGATATTCTCGGGTCTAAAGAAAATTTAGAACTCGAGTCTGATTATCATTTGGATAAATAAACACTTATTTTTCTACATTAAACTACAATTAAATCAAAACGAACGAGGAATGCTCCCGGGGATTGAATGGATACGTCGAAGTGGATTCATACCGCAAGGGTAAGCCTCTGAGTTCCTAGAATTGTGAATTCCGTCTTCTTCATCTTTTTTTTATTTTATTTGTGGACCTAGGAATATTTTTATTTCTTTTTGTGTAAATAATGTTGTAATTCTCTTCTTCATCTTTATTTCTTTTCTTTATTTTTTTTAGAATACCCCAACGAAGGGAATTAAAATTATTCCAGGATAACAGACCTCACCTTTTGCCATGCGATCATTTTCACTAATAAAATTGACCAACATACGTGTAAATAAAAATGAACTATTTTTATTTAAAATAACAACTTAAATCGTTGATGTTTTAATTAGGCCATACGGGCCTCGCTAAAATCAAATAGAACATATGTGCCATATTTCGTGCTAACTTTTGTGGATGTAGGTTAGAGGTATGTTTAGGATTTTATTTTTCCTTCGGGTATTGCACATATTTTTGAGAAAATGTAATTAATAGGTTAGCGGGCGGTTGCATCCCCCGATTTTTTGAAGCCTTGTAATTTTTAATGTCCGCCTTTATTTTAGCATTTATTTACTATTTTGTGGATGGATTTACTACTTTTTCTATAAGTGAATCATGCATATAAACTCCAAAAATGACCTAAGTGTGAATATGTATAACTAAGAAATTATAGTTTTCTGTAGATGTAATATAATGTTATCACTTAAGAAATAAGCAACTTATCTCAGACCCAAATCTTTGTGTCTTGGTGGGCCACCCCCCGGACCTTAAGCCTCACAGGACTCTAATTCCTGGAAAGAGCTAATCTAGGTGGTGACTCCACACTAACTAAGAGACGGTAGATTCGGGTTCGAATCGATCTAAAAATTGTTTTCGCCTTCTCTTTCAACCTTTTTCATGGGTCCTTGACCCGGTGCTTCTTTTTCAAACACCCCGGTGGACCGCGCCTCTCAAATCACGTGCTCTCGACCCACTGCTCCGTGTCACCCTCTCATAGTGGCGACTCCGCTGGGGATTTTTTTTCTAAAACTTGTTTTTTAAAGGTTTTAGATTTTGGATAAGTGCTGAAAATTATTGATCACATTATTCCGTTTTCTCTTAATTATGACATATTCATAATAACGCATTGCAGTAGAAGGGATTAGCCCATAAGTTTAAGGTAACCTTATTACCGTGAAACTCTCTCTAGTATTAATCTGCCTCCCTGAGAAAAGATAGTACTTGAGCGGGTGGAGCACTTGTTGCCATATCGCATGTACTTCCCTCGTTAGAGGCTTGGAGTGTATTTTAGTGCAACAAGAACCTTCTACATCAACAACGCATTTATAAACCTCATGTAAATAAGCCATAGGCATTTTCCCTAGGGTGTTACCCAACACGGGATCATGCATTATATTTTCTTACAGGTGCGCTACTTAGTATCTTCATGTTACTAAGATGAACCAAACTTAGGATAGACTAGCCAAAAACCCTACACGCAGGAGTTGTATGGTTGGAAGTTTGGACGTTGCATGATATGTGCTATGTGTATACTGCTTTCAATTTGTCACTGAACAAATGTCATACTAACCATGAATTTTTATGCAGACACTTGAACGCACACACTCATGATATTAAATGTACATATCACGCACAGTTAACACTTTAGATCGTGTCACCCTAAGACAACATAAAACCACTTAGGGACATCACTTACCCCTTTCTAGCGAGATGTCCACTTGACATCCTGCTATTAGCCTGTACATAGCAAACATATCTTTCTACGTGATTTCCACTTGACATCCGACACTTATCCCACAAGGGGCAGTAACATATCCCACACATTACCTTTGAGATGTCCACTCAACATCCAACTCACATCCCTTTCGAGGCAATTATACACACCAAAAGCCCAAATAGGGCAAATACCTACCCAAAACCATTTTTCCCACATTAAGGGATATCCCAGTTGATTTCCTAAGCCCACAAGATGCAAACTTCCTACCTTACGAAATCTTCAAGGGTATACATTTCATACTCGAATCATTCACCCACACGAGGCAATAATTCACGTATCACCTCAAATAGTGATGACCACATAGGTATCCAAAAACTCTACCCTAATTGGATGAAATAACCAAATCATTCATTAGGTAGCTACATATGGTAGTTATTTTCATTTTATTAGGGTATGTCACACCACTTACCTGAAACAATTTCAACCTCCTCATTCCATGAGACCTAGTCATAGTATAAAACCTCAAACCATTGACCTATTACCACATAGGTGACTTAGTCACCTCACTTACATGTCACACAGACATTGTACAAATATCAAATCCAACCCCCGGTGTTGGATTTTCATTTGAACATGTTTTCATTTTTACCTAACGGCTAAACTGTTTATTTTAAATGGATTGACATACATGTTATTTCACATCATGGCATACTAACCCCTTGTGAAATATCTCATGCATTACCCGCATAATTAGTGATATCACGAATATTACATGCATGGTCTAATATTCTGCTCATGTATGAAAGGAGCTTGGAAGAGGCCTGCTCACCACCTGTTCCATGTTTCCCCAATTGTGGCCAATCTGGAGGGGGTTCTATACACTGACTCAAGTGAGGACTTGAGTTCAGACTCAAATTCAGTTCAATGCACTGTTATGGCCAATCTATGAGAAGAGGTGCAAGGGAAGATTGACCTGTCCTTACAAGACATAATTCTCAACAGTCGTCGGTGAGCGCTGAGATTGCAGCAGCCTTGAATGCCTTTGCGAACAGCGAATAGCTAGCAT
>CATIWQ010327542.1:0-15657 GCA_949673415.1 Euphorbia schlechtendalii | reverse complement strand
TTGAATTTACCTTGAGGACAAGGCAAAAGTTAAGTGTGGGGGTATGATAAGTGTATAATTACACTTATTATCATATTAATTTTACAAACTAAACACTATAGTTTAAGTCATTTTTATACTTCATATAAAAGATTTCACGTGCTATGTAATTATTTTTTATGCAAATGCAGATACCAGGTAAATCTTAGGAGTAAAATGATCTAAAGTGAAATCTTATGAAAAATGAGTGATAAAGGTGCAAAAAGATGCATAGAACTTAAAGATTTAGCTTAGGATCGAAGCTATCAAAGATTGGTGAAGTTGCAAGGAGAATTCTAAAGAAAAATGCAATTCACGGTCGCGACAATCATTCGTGGTAGTGACTTATTCTTCTTCAGAACAGAAGTTTTCCAATCAAAGATTCACGATCGTGACATGTATATCGCGGTCGTGACTTGGACGGTTTTCTAGTTTTATCTTCTTAACTACCAACCGCCAAATAAGCATGATCAACCACCATCAACTACCAATGAAAAAACACTTATCAGAAGTCAACCAATCATGAAAAGGTGCCTATCCATTGTGGATTAGAATGAAGCTTCTCAACCAGTCATAATGAAGTGATGCAATCTTTCACCAATGGACATGACTCTTCGTATGGATAGACGCAACCCTTCGAACTCTATAAGGGTTCCAAACCTTACAATTTCATGCATCACAGTGCATCACGGTGTAGTGGATGTGGCAAGAAGACCAGGGTTACATATAGTGTGTGTATAGATAGAGAATTCGCTACGTTCATAAGTGTTAGCGAGAAAATGTTTAAGTGATTTAAATCTTTGTTTCGATCACTAGATTTCTCTATATTCTCGAGCGATTGTTGCATAAGTGTACTTGCAAATCACTTATCAATAAAATTTTTCGTTCTTAAATATTCATTTGTTCGATATTCGCAAAGAATAGCATCCTAGCGGAGGTTCTGTACGGGTCGAGATTGAATTCAAAGCAGACGCATGAATTGCGGGAATTGATGACTCCCATTAAAGAGTGGATACGGTTTGATCAACTTTAGCTTTCACTTGCATACCTTACAACTTTGCTTTGCTTTCTGCTTATACTTGCTATTTCAAAGTTTATGATATGTCTATGTGTCATAATACATATTTCGTGTTAAGTCTTTTATATTAATCAAGTTATATGCGTTGGAGTTAATTTTAAGAGTAGTTTCAGGGTTAACAATATCGTGGATAATCACTGGATCTGTGATATAACGCTATTTAGTGAGATAACATTTTTAGAATGGTAACTTGCTAAATGTGGCTATGTGAGAGCGACCCGTACTAAGCATAGTATTGATGTTGTCCAGGTTTATATAATCATCTTAATTCGTTTGCTCTAGGTTTAGAAAATTCATTTCATGTGTTACTCTGCAGTGATTAATTGAACATCTGAGTATTTAGAACCGAGTTTGTTAGATTAGTTTAGTGAATCGTAACATCTTTGTTGAACTTGCATGCTTTCTCTGCAATCCTTATTTCATAGGGAAAATCTATATATTTAGATTCTCTAATCTTTCATACCTATATTTACTCATTCTTTTATTCTAACCCTCCTACCCATAATATCAAATTTATTTTATTTTCTTTATTTTATCTTCCTTGTTGATCTTTAGAACTAGTCCTTCCCTGTGGGATCGATATCTTTTAAAACTACATTGCAACTGTATACTTGCATTTATCATCATTTTTCTATTTTGATAAGGGGTATTGACAACACCTATATTTTACGTGAACAAGTTTTTGGCACCGTTGATATATAGTCGAATCTTGCGAACAAGCTATTAAACTTATCAGTAGAAAAGTGGAGAACAAGTACTCATCCTTGGTTCTGCGATGGATGATGTGTTTTTCTATTCCTAGATGGAAGTGATGAATTTGATATTTCTTTGGTTATAATTTTTGCATAGACCGCCCTTATGGGTTTTTAATCTATCGAACCTTGCCTGGATTGACCTTTCAGGTTTTCAAGTATACAAGTATGATGTTTACCTACCTGGGATTTTAACTTGTGGATATAGATGCATTCATTGTAATGCACAACATATGATTTAGTGCAAAGGTTAATTTCATTGACAAACTTAAATTGGGTACCAGCGTTGGTAAACACTTTGGACCCTGACCCCTATTGCTAACTATCCCATGAGGGTTTTGCAGCTAGCACCTCACTGATGCTCTAATTTTTTCCCAAACCTTACTATTTTCAGTTCGACGAGCTGTGTTTCTCAATACATATCAATTAAGAACATTAAAGAGTCATTCTTATGCTTGGCCTTGAAGTTGTGAGCTTCATCTTATGTAAAAGCTTTTCCTTTTTTGTGACGGAGATGCTTTTGGAACTTTGTCCCAGCTTTTAGTTGTAAGCATTCTTTTCACTTTGTGATGAACCCCTTCTTTGATTAGGATCTTTAAGTGGAAACTCCGTCTTTGTTTATAAGCTTTGATATAGCAAGGCTTTTTTAGAAGATGTGATTGTCGTTGTGGAGGATGGTGAATGTTACCACCGGCTTCGTTGTTTTTATTCTCTCATTTTCTCTCATAGAGGTCCAAGTTACTTGAATGGTTACCACTTGAATTTTTTTTTCAATGGTACCCAAGTTAATCTCATGCAATTATGTAACAAGTACACTAAAAACAACATGTGTATGTTAAAATGAACCAATAGAGTTCTCAAGCAAAACTCAAGCAAAATAAACATGATAAATTGATTGTCTTGTTAACCGGAGAGGCCAATTTTTATTTATTTTATTTTATATATATATTTTATATGCAAAATGTGAGCTCAAAAGATAAATCTCCCATAGAATGATGGTCTCTGCAAATTGAAAGACATGTCAGAAAATGAATAGTTATCGGGGTTGTTGTAGAAATTATGAGTTGCCCTTTCTTGCATTGTACTCCCATTGGTTTGATGGACCATTAGATTAATTGGATATCCATTAAAATAATTGAGAATGACCTTATTGGGATATGATGATTGGACACCTTTGTATTCCAGATGGAGGGTCTTTGTTCAGATGAAAGAATTGATGTTGTTTGGATTGACTCCTCCAAATCTATCTCAAGAGCTAGATTTGACTGAACCCTGACTTAATTCGAGGTATTTAGAACTTTTGACCCAAACCCAGGTGGTTAAAGTCGTTCCGTTGCTGGTGAGATTCTTGATCCTTCTCATCGAAACCTAGAAGAAGTTTATTTCATGCATGTGATGTATGGTATTATTAGGTTAGACATATAAACTTAAATATGTATAAAGTGCATGCAAGGTAAGGCAATGGCTGCAAAACAAGGGGTTAATGTTTTTGTCAAACAAAAAGTAAAGACTGTGTGTGCAGTGTTCAAAAGACAAATAGAGTTAGTAATCAAAATAATGTAAAATAATGAATCCTGAGGGATACCCATGGAACACATGTATGCATGTGATGCATGAAATGGTCATGTACGCCATATGCATGGATAAGAGGTTATGATGTTAGAGGGATATCAAAGATTATCGCTCTTTTTATTATACAAGGAATGAGAGCTTTTGACATGATCATGTATGCCATATGTACAGACTGGATGTTATGACATCGGGGAGACATTGAAGTGCATTTGGAGTTGAGATAAAACAAGATTGTTACCTGTTTTAGTGTGTAAGGACTGAGGGTGTTTGGTATGGTCACGTACGCCATATGTACGTATTGGACTTTATGATGATAATGGGACATCGAAGTGGATTTAGAGTTGAGATGAAACAAGATTGTTACTCATTTTAATTTATGACAATTGAGTGTGTTAAACATGTCATGAGTAAGGTTGTGTAGAGTTACACAACCTTAAGTGGTACTGTTGTGATACAAAGCGAATGCTAGAATGATGAGATGATCATGTATGGGTATTCAATTAAAGGGTATGATTCAAGGGATGATATATTTAATCATATTGGCTTGACTCATAGGTATATGTACTGTCGACGTAACATCAAGATGCATGGAAGGGATGAACGAGAATGGGATGGTTTCAAGAGGTATCTATTCTGGTTACATACCAAAGATTGTGATGCTCATGACCCTATCTTTTTCCTCTATGTGTTCCATGGGTATACAAAAAGGATGAAAATAATGGAAAACATAAATTGCGGGAGTGTGTGAAAGAAATAAGAAATCAAACCTTGTTGTATGTAATCCTGCACAAAATTAATGGTTGTGGCCATATGCATAAGATATATATATGACATCATGTTATATGTGCATGTCAAACATGTGATATGTATGATAAGTATGCATATGGCATGAACATATTATGATATATGCATGACATGTATATGAAGATCATATAAAAGATTCCATGTGTAATTGTATTTAGAATAGACTTTTCTACTGCTTCTTCCTATGTCGATGTTGCCACATGCTACACTCTTGACTTGTCTTTGATGCTGACACAATATTCTCAAGAGATGACGTTTCTTCTTGACAATCTCAAGATTCTATATAGCATTCTTGATTGACCCTTGGGTAATCTAATACCCTCTTGAATTGTTAAAGAAGATGCGAGCTGCCTCTTTGTTCTAGTGATCAAATTCTTGATGAAGCTTTTAGGATTCTCAAATATTACGAGTTGATTGATCCTACACCAACTGAGTCTAGGATTTCTGAATCGCAGGATGAATCTAATCCGATCAGTTATGAGTTACCTAGTTTGACTCAAAGTTCTCGAGTGAACATCATAGTTTGATAATTGATCAGATGTGACCAGGGATCTCCTTCTCCCTTATAATCCATTAGCTTCATCATCATAAAACTTCTCAGGAAGCCATTCATCATCATGCCCTACCGATGGAGTAGGGTAGTAGTTCTGTCAAAAGTTAGGAACTTGGCTATCGCGTGCAGCGGAGAGCTGCTACCATGATAGGCATCAAGTGTTGAGGACCCACTCATTCAATTCCTTGTTGAAACCCTGATTACATATGAGTGATTGTAATGATTCTCAGGTTGAGCCATTCTTGGAGGTAAGTATTTCCTCGAAGAGTGACTGCAAAGTTTGCCATTGACAGAGCCTGCATCACTATTGAATGTTGAGTGATTTGGGTTGTAAAGTTTAAGCCTGAGTTGAAGGGTGGTAATACACCTTGAGTCTAGGCAAATGCTGGCTTGTCGAAACTCCTTCAAGCTAACCAACTGCTAACTGATCTAACTGAACAAACTGAATTCGAGGCTTTATAGATCGGAAGGCATTGGCTTGCACTAACCTTGACTGGTCATTTTCCCAAAAGTTTTGTCATGGTTGAGACTACCCAAACTACCTCAAATTCTAGCTGAATGGCTTATATTTAGTCTAGTTATGTTCTGCATGGTTTCTGGTAAGATCTCTAATTGATAAATTAGCATGTGATGCTGGAAAAAGTCTCCTCGAAGATTGATAGTCTGTCAAAGTTTTATGAGGGCTAGAGATTCCCTACAATCTCAAAGATTCTCATTGTTAGCGAGGTCAATCAAGACAGTGGTCGTTTCACCATTAATACTTTATGGAGGTAGCTAAACATAACGTTCCTCCTTCTTACCTAACCATGATTGGGAAATCCTGATGAGGTGATGAGCCAACCATTCATGAGATCATGCATGTCGGATACGTGATGCGTGATTGTATGATGGACTCGACATATATGCATGATGTGCATATGTTATGGTTGCATTACCAAGGGTCAGAATGTTATGATGATATAAATTTCATGTTTGTCAATCCATTTGAAACAAACTAGGTTAAAAAATCAAGATAAAGATGGTATACTCGGTAAGCTAGGTATGATGTAGTAAAATATTCCACCCATGTTTTGTGAATATGAGGTCAAGATGATATTGTGGTGATATTGTAAGGAATGAGGTGATGTTGTGAGATAGCCATACTACATGTGTGGTAATAGGCTTTCAATGTTGAGAATAACTATGGTGCATTCTCATGTTGTGAGTAGGCTTCACTTGCATAGTTGTGTGAGTCGGGTAAACAACATGTTGTACCCCAGTCAAAGTAAGGTATGTATGTACACTGTGAATGAAATTGGACACTACGTGTGGCCCTTGGTGAATGATTTGTGCGAGCCCCATACGATCAGAGGCTCAAGTGCCAAGCAGGAACCACCATGTGTGTGATCCTAGGTAGCACTGCATTATATGTCATCTAAAACTAAGTGTGTGATATCGAGAGATATTAGCTAAATATGACCTAGCAGGTGCCATGAAATGCATGGAGATAGACATTTAACAGATGCATGACATGCATAGATGTCATGACTACAACACAAAGGATGCCATGATGGTGTGAATTGGATGTTTGCCAACCCATTTCAATAAGGTACAATTGAGTCACCCTAGAAGCTATGTATGATGTAATGAAATGACCCAACCCTTGTGGTGTGGACCTGAGGTCAAGATAAATCGATGTGATATTATAATGATGAAGGGGACGTTATGAGATCATCGTACCACTCATGTGGTAACAGGCTTGGGGGATAAGATAATACCAGTGTGATATTCTAATGATGTAGTAGGTGTTATGAAATCGATGTACTACCCTTGTGGTAATAGGCCTTCGTTTGAGAATTTGCAACCATGGTTCCTTCTCGTGTAATAAATAAGTTTCATTTGCATGATTTGTGAGTTTGGGTAAACAATGTGTTGTACCATTGTGAATTTTAGGTATGTACCTATATATTATGCATGAAAATGACCACTTTGTGTGGCTTTTAATGAATGTTATGTGTTAGTTACCCCGTGTGGGCAAAGGATCGGGTGCTATGCGGGCGCCACTATATTGGGGTATGTTATGATGTTCATGGTCCTAAGAATCGTGTGATCCTAAGGTGACATGGCCTCGCATGTCATCTAAGACTAAGTATGTGATACTGATGGGGTATCAAGTTTGTGATGATATAATATGCCATTAACAACATGATTGTGTGTTTATGTGAAATCAACCGGTTGGTCATTAATGATAAAAACAAGGTAGCGATGAGATCCTATCCATGTGGTAAAGACCTGAGGCCAATGCGACATCGACATTATATCTAAGGTTAAGTTCACAAGATTTCCGTAATACTCATGTGGTAATAGGCTTTTAGGTTTTAAAAGTCAAAATAATATCGATGTGACATTATAATGATAAAGGTGACGTTTGTAAAATCATCGTATTACCATATGATAATGATAATTCGTAACCATGGCTCTTCCTTGTGTCATGTATGAGTTTCGGGGAATTGGGTAAACAGTGTGTTATAACCTTCTTCATACGATTTCTAGGAGCGATGGATAAATAGTAACTGGTGAGTTCTGATTTTCGCAGTAAAAAAATGGTGTTAGTATGACATCTAGGCCTTGTTACATGGTAAAAGGCCTATGGTATTAGTAATTCTACAATATTGCCCATTTGGTAACAGGCTTGAGTCTCAAAGGGTTTACAATCCCTCTAAGTGTCACGAAGAATCGGGTAAACAGTGTGTTATACCATTTTCCATACAATGATGGGTAGATCGCAGTTGATGAGATGCGATTTTTGGGTAAGGATGGTGTCAATGTAACATTTAGGCCCGTTACATGGTAAAAGGCCCATAGCGTTGGTGGTTCTGCCATATTACCCATGTGGTATAGGCTTGGTTTAAGGTGTGACTTATGTTTTCCAATCCATTTAGAAGAAACAGGTGATGGTTGCCTATTACTCGTGGGGTAATAGGCTTTTTGAGAATTTGCAGCTGTGGCTCTTTCTCATGTAGTGAGGTGGCTTTGTTCAACTTCCACACAATTGTGTGAGTCTGGGTAAATAGTGCATTGTACCATGTGACTCTTAGTATAGTGGCTTTGTTACCATGAATGGGCAGAGGTTCGGGTGCCAAGTGGGCACCGCTATAACCAAGGATGATCCTATCCTAGGTGAAGCTATCTTGTCTCATCATATAATTATAGGTTCAAGTTCGGGTACAATGATGGTTATACCCTAGGCTTAGAAGTCCATGATTCTAAGCAGACGGAGGTTTCAGTGCTACGACCAGGTCTCATGAGGAGGTCAAAATTGTTTCGGGTAAGCGGTGTGACATACCTTAATGAAATGAAAACAACTACCGTATATATCTACCTAATGAACGATTCGGTTATTTTGCCCAATTAGGGTGAAGTTTCGGATGCTTGTGCGGTCATCACTATTTGAGGGTATGTGGTGATACGTGAATTATTGCCTCGTGTGGGCGAATGATTCGGGTATGAAGTGTACACCTCTAAATATTTGGTAAGGTAAGATTTTTTAAGTAGGTTCACCTTGTGTGGGCATAGGACATCAACTGGAATATCCTTTAATGACGAAAAAATGGTTTTAGGTAGGAATTTACCCCGTTTGGGCTTTTGGTGTGTATGATTGCCCCGAAAGGGCTGAGTTGGATGTCAAGTGAACATCTCAAAGATGATGTGTATGATGTATTATTACCCCTTGTGGGCTAAGTGTCGGATGTCAAGTAGACATCACGTAGCAAAAGGAAGGTATGTTTTCCATGTGCGGGCTAATAGTAGGATGTCAAGTGGGCATCTCACTGAAAAAGGGGTAAGTGATGTCCCTATGTGGTTTTATGTTATCCTAGAGTGACACAATCTATAGTGTCAACTGTGCCTAAGTGTACATGATATTGGTTTGGTACCGTGATATGTACATGAGTGTGTGTGTTCAAGTGTCTGCACAAAAATTCGTGGTCAGTATGACATTTGTTCAGTGACAAATTGAAAGTAGGATATACATAGCACATAGCATGCAACACCCAAGCTTCCAATCATATAACTCCTGCGTGTAGGGTTTTTAGCTAGTCTCTATCCTAAGTTTGGTTCATCTTAGTACCATGAAGATACTAAGGAGCGTACCTGCAGGAAAATATAATGCATGATCGCGTGTTGGGTAACACCCTAGGGAAAATGCTTATGGTTTATTTACATGAGGGTTGTAAATGGGTTGCTGATGTAGAAGGTTCTTGTTGCGCTAAAATACACTCCAAGCCTCTCCCCAAATAGGTGCGAACAAGGGAGGTACATGCAATATGGCAACAAGTAATCCACCTGCTAAGTATCTTTGGTCGCCATGGGGTAGCAAATGATACTTTCACAAGCTTCACGGTAATAGGGGCACCTTAGACTTATGGGCTATTCCCTTCTATTGCAATGCGAAATTTTGAATATGTCATAACTAATAGAAAAACGAAATAATGTGATCAATAATTTTCATCACTTATTCAAAATCTAAAACTTTTAAAAAAAAAGTTTTTGGAAAAATCCCCAGCGGAGTCACCACTGTGAGCGGACGACACGGAGCGGTGGGCCAAGAGCGCGCGGGGATGAGAGGCACGGTCCACAGGGGCATTTGAAAATAGTTGCACAGGTTCGTGGTACCCAGGAAAAAGTTTGGATAGAGAGAGCGAAAACATTTTTAGATCGGTCAAACTCGAATCTGCTGTCTCTTAGTGTGGAGTCGCCACCTGGATTAGCTCTTTCCAAGAATTAGAGTCCTAAGAGGCTTAACGTCCGGGGGATGGCCTACCAAGACATAGAGATTTGGGTTCGGGATAAGTTGCTTATTTCGTATTGGATCACATTAAATTACATCTACAGAAAACCGTATTTTCTTAATTGTGCATATTCACACTTAAGTCGTTTTGAGGTTGAAATGCATGATTTAACGCGCATGCGGAAAGCAATAAATCAATACATCAAGCATTAAGTAAATGCAGAAAAGTAAAGATTAAAGGTTACATAACCTCGGGGGATGCAACCGCCCGCCTAATCTATTAATTACATTTCCTAAAAATAATATTTACAATACCCGAAGAAAAATAAAATCCTAGGCATACATCTAACCTGCATCCACAAAGTTTAGCACGAGATATAGCACATATGTTCGATTTGATTTTAGCGAGGTCCGTGTGGTCTAATTAAAACATCGACGGTTTAAAGTTGTTATTTTAAATAAAAATGGTTCATTTTTATTTACATGTGTGTTGGTCATTTTATTAATGAAAATACCGCATGTGAATTTTGTTAGGTTGGATATCCAAGAACGAGGTTCTCTTTGTAGGGGCTTTTCTAAAAAAATATTTAGAAACATGAATCTAGGCTGAACATGCATAGCATAGCCATTGTTTGGGTTAACAACGGTAACGACGTCATTCATATCGTTACCGACTTCCCTGCGAAGGGCGATAACGATAAAAATGACCCAAAGCGCTTCCGTTGCTACGCCAAACCCTTAATCAACATATTAATATATTAATAAATCATATATAAATCTTAAATAATTTCAATTTAGAGGTTTGTTACCCCCAATGATGCATTTTCAAGTCCAGAAGGGTCTCAGCGGGTCGTTCCAGGCTTTAAACGATTCGAAACGGATCAAAATGGAGCGAAATTGAGTTCTGCCAATGGTAAGGTTGGTACCGACATTGGTTCCGTTGTGGTAACGTCGGTACCGACATTGGTAAGGTCGGTACCGACGTCGACGGTCCAGACCTACAGAAAACATACAAAAAAAAAACAGCAGAAAGGGCAAAATAAAAATCCGAAATTTCAAACGATCATAACTTTCACTACGGTTATCGAATTCAAACGATTCTTATCATTTTCGAAATCTCATGATGTGTTTAACATACTGAAAGTGACAAAATCATGTTTTGAAGACAGATTTATGCAGAAAAGTATCAAACACTCCGCGTTGTCCTAAATCATGAATAGTAATTTTACGTAACTTCGAAAAATCATAACTTTATTTATACTTCTCCATTTTAACTGATCTTTATCATTCCGGAAACCTCATGATCTAAGGAATCTAATAAAAATAACTAATCATGCAATAAAATTCTTCGTCAAACCCAGAACTGAAAACAGTAACATTCTTCCCAGGAAACCGAAATAAATTTGTATAGAACTTTGAAAATTCATAACTTTTAATATACTTATCCGTTTCAAGCGATCTTTATCATTCCAGAAAGCTCAAGATGTGTAGAATATGTTTATGTAAATAAAATACTCAAAAATATTTGAAATAATTCTGAAATTCCCAGAAAACAGATTGGTGTGCAAAAATGGAAAAAACCTAAAAGAAAATGAAACTCCAAAAAAGAAAAGTATATAAACGTAAGCACAAACTCTAGGAACTTAAAAGCTTACCCCGTAGTCATGAATCCACATTCTTCAAGGTCCATGAAGTCTTCCTGGAAGCTCTCCTTGTTTCTTTTTGGTTGGTTTTGGTTTTTTTTTTGAAAATCTTCGGAAGTGATATATTCCTTGCCAAAGTGAATGTTTTCAGAAGGTGTAGTAACATCCAAATGGGTGATAAAGATGTTGTAGACTTTCCATTCAAGTTTAAACCTCAAGTATTTAATCTAACTGACCCGAAATCCCAAGTTTTGGGGGTGAAAGTTTGGTTTTTTAGCTCAAGAACACTCAACAACACCTTAAGAAAATCCCTCATGCTCTCTAGATCCTCCCTAGTTCTCTATGTGAGTTCCCCCTTTTTTTCATTTCATTTTCGTTCCTTCTTCTCTGCCACTTCCTCCCTCTTTTTCTTACCCAATAATTCAGCCCTTATGGGCTCCCTTCAATCCAAAAAAGTCATACTTTTTCTACCAATTTTTTTGTCTTTTCCATCCATTTTCTTCCACCAATTATGCATGATGTTGGATATCACCATGTATGCAAGGTGTAAAGTCAAGAAAGCCCGAAATTATTGGATGAAAGTGGGTCTTTCTGACTAAATAATGCAGAAATTTCTTTTTTTCCTGTCTATCTTTCAAGATGATATCGGTACGGATATCACTGAGTGACAGTAAAATCATTACCGATGTTATGACATCGGTAATGATTTTACTGTCACTCAGTGATATCCGATGTTATGACATCGGTACCGATGTTTAGTGACATCGGTACTGATGTCATATTAATACCGATGTCAGTGATATCGGTACCAATGTTAGTACATCGGTGTCAAAGTTGATTTTTTTTTACTGATTTTGGTTAAAATTAGACTTGGTTACTGATGAGGTGGGTTTGTAAGAAACGAGGAATGCTTCTCCCCGAGGACCTCCGAGACCCTGTCAAAGTGGAAGACTAGCAAAGGAAAATATATTACAGCTTCATCATTAAACTCGCGAGTGGGGATAAAAATCCTGTGCTCACATCTACGAAGGAGCTAGGAGAGGAATTGCATGAAAAGAAGAGGAAAATTAAGGAAGTTAGGGAAGTTGCATCACATGAATGCTCAAAGGAGGCTAAAGAGGACACAGAAACTATCAATCATGGCATAGCTGAGCAAGTGGAGAAAGTTATCTCTAAGGTTAATGGAGCACAAAGAAAGAGATCTACCACAGTACGTCTTAGAAGGACTGTTTAAATTATGAGTAGCGAGGATGATGATGAAATGGAGGTCATCAATCAAGATGAATCCATTGTTCCTGGGGAAAACATCCAAGCCCCCCAATCTCACTCAATAAATTGAGTTATCTGAGGCTGGCCCATCCTTGGGTCAATAAGCCAACCAACAGGTACCACAAATTTCTTCCCCAAATTGTTTAATATGAACCTATTTGATTTGTAAATCCTGTAATTTCTCCTAAGGTAAATTCTCCTGTAAATTCCCCCATTCACACTTCTTCTCTAGCCACTTCTCAATAAAAAAACCAACCCTTCTTCACCACCTCCATAAACTCAAACAACTCTCATTCCTTCTCTGTAAATTCTAAACCAACTCCAATTCCTTCAAATCCATATGTATAAACCTTTCTTCTATACCAAACCTTTTTTCACAACCATCCACAATGATAAGTGTATACTTACACTTATTATCTTGATATTTTTACTTATAAAATGATGTGGTTTAGAGTCATTATATACTTCATTGACAAGATTTCACATGGTATGTAATTGTTTTTTATGAAAGTGTAGAAACTAGGTGCATCTTGGGAGTCAAATGATCAAAGATGGAATTTTATGCAAAAAGAGTGAAAAAAAGGTGCAAAAAGATGGGTGGAATGCAAGAAATTTGCTTAGGATCGAAGTTGTCAAAGATCGGTAAAGTTGCAAAGAAGAATCTTGAAGAAAAGCATAAGTCACGACCATGTCACGATCGTGATTCTTACTCACGATTGGCCAAATCAAGCTTGCGACTATCTATCACAATCACGACTTATCATTTTTCACAAATAGTATGTTACCAACTTACATTCACGATCGTGACATGTATGTCATGCTCGTGAATCATGACGGATTTGATCAACTCTTCTCAACTTGCAACCACCCGATAAGAACCATCAACCGTCATCAACTGTTAAGCAAAGAGACACCTTTTGGAGGCAATGCAACCACGAAAAGGTGCCTATCCATTTAAGATAAGGATGAAATCTTGCATCCAATCACATTGAAGATGATGCAACCCTTCACCAATGGACATGACTATTCGTTTGGATAAATGCAACCTTTCACACTCAATAAATAGAGGCTCAAATCAACCAATTTCATGTGCAAGTAGCAGCAAATGGTATGAGATGATTTTATGACATGATACATGATAGAAAGAGAGTGAAAGTTATATAGATTTCGCTAAGTTTAAAGTGTTAGAGAGAAAAATGTATAAGTGATTCGATTCTTGTTTTAATCACTAGATTTCTCCACAAATTCGAGCTATAGTTGTATGAGTGTAATTGCAAAGCACTTATCAATAAAAGTTTCTGTTCTTTAACATTCATTTGTTCAATATTCACAAGGAATAGCATCCTAACGAAGGTTCTGTACAAGTCGAAATCGAATTCGAAGTAGACGTAGGAATTGCAAGAATTGATAACTCCTATTAAAGAGTGGATACGGTTTGATCAACTTTAGCTTTCACTTGCATACCTTACAACTTTACTTTGTTCTCTATTTATACTTTCTGATTCGAAGTTTATGATATGTCTATATGTCATAACGAGTATTTCATCTTGCGTCACTTATATTAATGAAGCTATATGCTTTCAAGTTGAATTTAAGAGTAGTTTCAGATTAACAAGATTGTGTATAGTCACTATATCGGTGATTATAACACTGTTTAGTGACCCAATATTTTTGGAGTGGTAACTTGCTAAATATGGCTATGTGAGAGTGACCCGTACTAAGCATAATATTATTGTTATCCAGGTTTTTATAAGTGTCATAATTCGTTTACCCTAGATTTAGAAAAGTCATTTCATGTGTTGCTCTGTGGTGAATTATAGGATATTTGGGCATCTAGAATCAAGTTTTTTTGAAGTTATCTGGTACATAAAACATTCTTGATTATTTTGCATATTTTACTCCATTATACTTGTTTTTAGGGAATATCTATATGCTTTGCAGCTTCTCTAATCTATCCATGCATCTGTCCATTCATAAATCTACCATTCAAAACCTTTAACTTATTTTATTTTCTTTTGTTCTATAACTCTAATTGATCCTTAGAACCGAATTCCTTCCCTCTGGGATCGATATCTTTTAAAACTACATTGCAACTGTATACTTGCTGTTATCATCATTTTTCTATTTGATAAGCGGTACTGATAACACCTGTTCATATTTAGAACTTTTATATTATCAGTAAAAAAGTGGCGAACAAGTTTTTGGCACCGTTGCCGAGGAATGGAAAGTGCGTTTTAGATATAAAATTGCCAGGGAAGGCAAGTGCGTTTTGAAGATAAATACTGGAAGAGTACGGTACATTTTCTAACTATATCTATTTATTTCTTTCCTGAATTGTATAATTTGTCTATCATAACTTGGATGTGAAAAAGAATATGAAATAATCATCTTAGAGGTGATAAGTCAAGTTTTTACATCTGAATTCTTAAAAGATAGAAGATTTTCTTTTATTTTACCTATTCGTATTCGCGAATCCATATCACGCTCATGAATTCCTAGATTAAACTTTCTGTTTCTCAATTCTTGTAAGTCACGATCACGAAAAACAATCACGATCCCTACTTGTGCGAAAACTGCAGCAGTTTAGCAGTTATTTGACGGTTATTCTTCCAAATTCTATAAATTGATGTGTGAATGTACATCACTTTTCACAGCTGGAAATCTGAATTTCTTATCTTTTCAATCAACAATTTTTTTCCAAATCTAAAACCATTCTATTCTTTCAAATTCTTTCAATTCAATATGTTTCTAACAAGGAAATCCAATTTGGTTCCTCCCCTCAAACCTTCAAGAATGGTATGAGGCACCATTTCCAATCTACTCTGATGATGAAGGAGATCACTATGAGATGATCAAGAATGCTGAATTTAAGAGTTCCTACATTATTAATAGGAACAGTTTCATTAGTCTTGGGGTATATGAGAAAGTGATGAACTATCTCAAAGTTCTGAACTTCTTCATTTATTGGAACATGTGCCTGGGAAATAGTATTGAGAACTGTATGGAGATGTTAGTAACACTATCATGGAAGAATGATAAAAGGACTGTCTGGTTTATCATCATCAAGGAAAGGAGTACAAGTTGACGAGGAAGGCGCTTAACAAGTATATGGGATTTCCAATGGACTGCTACAACAAGATGCCTCCTGGATGGAATCCACTACCAACATGGAACCATCTGACCGGCCAAACTGAGTTTAA
>CATIWQ010327372.1:0-31063 GCA_949673415.1 Euphorbia schlechtendalii | reverse complement strand
AAAGAAAGCGAGGATAACCAATGAGTTATGCAAAAGGTGAGGAATGGTAAGCAGAATCTGCAACCATTCATTGAGTGAAAAAACAAAAGAAAGCATAGCACGATAAATCGATGCAAAGTACAAATTACTTCAAAATATATGCTTAAAAAGAAAAAAATGAGAGAGTGGTATGGAGCATAAAATGCAACCATTGAAAAAAGGGGAGAGTGGTATGGAGCATAAAATGCAACTATTGAGAGTGTTTTAGCATCCTAGGTTGCCGAAAAATGCCTTGAGAAAAATTAATCAAAGTGTGCTTTCTATGTCCTTTATACTTTATACTATGCTTAAGAGAAGGTAATATTCGAGTATGCATATAACACTTATATAAAGATGCGATTCGGTTGACTCTCCATTAAAAACAAAGGTATGAATTAAGCTATATAAATTGCACATTACTAATTTGTGGGAAATTTCAAACTTTTACTTGAAATCTTTTGCAACGTGGAATGTGGTACTGACCGCAATAGTCTTTCGCCAAATGAGGTACGAACTTGTTTACCAATTTATACACTTCTATTGAATTTACCTTGAGGAAAAGGTAAAAGTTAAGTGTGGGGGTATGATATGTGTATAATTACACTTAATATCATATTAATTTTATACACTAAACACTATAGTTTAAGTCATTTTTATACTTCATATAAAAGATTTCACTTGGTATGTTGTTGTTTTTGATGCAAATGCAGAAACTAGGTAAATCTTGGGAGTAAAATGATCTAAAATGGAATTTAATGAAAAAAGAGTGAAAAAGGTGCAAAAAGATGCATGGAACTTAAAGATTTGGCTTAGGATCAAAGTTGTCAAAGATCGGTGAAGTTAAAAGTAGAATTCTGAAGAAAAACCCAACTCAATATCACGATAACCATTCGCGGTCGCGACTTGATCTTCTTCAGAACAGAAGTCTGCCAATCAAAGATTCACGGTCATGACATATATATCAGGGTCACGACATGGATGGTTTTCTGGTATTATCTTCTTAACTACCAACCGCCAGATAAGCATGATCAACCGCCATCAATTACCAACGAAAAGACACTTATCTGAAGTCAACCAATCATGAAAAGGTGCCTATCCATTGTGGATTAAATCAAAGCTTCTCAACCAATCATAATGAAGAGATGCAATCATTCACCAATTGACACAACCCTTCGTTTGGATAAACGCAACCTTTCGAACTCTATAAATGGGGCTCCAAACCTTACAATTTCGTGGGTCATAGTGCACCACCAGAGAGGGAACATTAGAGTGAAACTATAGAGAAATATAGTGTGTGTATAGATAGAGAGTTCACTATGTTCATAAGCGTTAGGAGAAAATATTTAAGTGATTCGAATCCTTGTTTCAATCACTCGATTCTCTATATTCTTGAGCGATTGTTGTATAAGTGTACTTGCAAATCACTTATCAATAAAAGTTTTCGTTCTTCAATATTCGGTTATTCGATATTCATAAAGAATAGCATCCTAGCTGAGGTTCTGTACTGGCTGAGACCGAATTCAAAGCAGACGCAAGAATTGTGGTAATTGACGACTCCCATTAGAGAGTGGATACGGTTTGATCAACTTTAGCTTTCATTTGCATACCTTACAACTTTGCTTTCCTTTCTGCTTATACTTTCTATTTGAAAGTTTATGATATGTCTATGTGTCATAATGCATATTTCATGTTAAGTCTTTCATGTTAATCAAGTTATATGCGTTGGAGTTAATTTTAAGAGTAATTTCGGGGTTAACAATATCATGTATAATCACTAGATCTGTGATATAACGCTGTTTAGTGAGCCAACATTTTTGGAATGGTAACTGGTTAAATGTGGCTATGTGATAGCGACCCGTACTAAGCATAGTATTGATGTTGTCCAGGTTTATATGATAATTCGTTTGTGCTAGATCTAGAAAAGTCATTTCATGTGTTTCTCTGCGGTGAATAATTGAACATCTGAATATTTAGAACTTAGTCTATTAGATTAGTTTAGTGAATCATAACAACTTTGTTGAACTTGCATTCTTTCTCTGCTATTCTTATTTTGTAGGGAAAATCTATATATTTAGATTCTCTAATCTTTCATACCTATATTTACCCATTTTTCATTCTAACCCTTCTTTCCTAAAACTTTACCTTATTATATTCTATTTTTCTTATTTTATTTTCCTTGTTGATCTTTAGAGCTAGCCCTTCCTTGTGGGATCGATATGTTTTAAAACTACATCGCAACTGTATACTTGCAGTTATTATCATTTTTCTATTTGATAAGAGGTACTGACACCACCTATATTTTTCATGAACAAGTTTTTAGCACCATTGATATATAGCCGACTCTTGTGAATAAACTATTAAACTTATCAGTAGAAAATTGGCTAACAATAACCAGCTCGGGTACTGGACCTCTTTGATGTGTCCAGCCCTTAAGAGTTTGCCTACCTCTTCTTCGATGACCTGATGCCTCTCAGGCACGTGTTTCCTCTTCTTTTGGATAATTGGCTCGGTGTTTGGGTTTAGGTTCAATTTGTGTTGCATTACCTCTAGTTTGACGTCTACCAGATCTTTTGAGGACCATGAGAAGACATGTTGTTGGTTAGTGAGGGCACATATTATTTCTACCTTGGCATTATTGCAAAGGTTCTTTCCAATCTTTAGCGAGCGCTCCGGCCCAACTATGAGCGGACGACACGGAATGCGATGGGCCGAGAGCGTGCTGTTAAAAGGCACGATCCACCAGGGTGTTTTTATAAATGAAAAGTACAGGGTTGGGGACCCTAAATAGTTTGATTGAGAAAGTGGGAAACATTTTAGATTGATCAAACCCGAATCCTCCTTCTCTTAGTGTAGAGTCGCTACCTGGATTAGCTCTTCCAGAAATTAGAGTCCCGTGAGATATAACGTCTGGGGGACGGCCCATTAAGACATAGAGATTTGGGTTCGGGATCAATTGTTACTTCTTATTGGATCACATTATATTACATCTCCAAAAAATCGTATTTATTAATTGTGCATATTAAAACTTATGTCATTTTCAAGTTATAATGCATGATTCACACATATTTGGAAAGCGATAAATCCATACATAAAGTGATAAATAAATGCGGAAAAGTAAAGATTAAAACTATAAAACCTTGAGGGATGCAACCGCCCGCCTAATCTATCAATTACATTTTCCTAAAAAATATAATTGAAATTGCGATACCCGAAGGAAAAACTAAATTTCTAAACATACATCCAATCCAAATCTACCTACATCCACAAAGATTAGTACAGGGTATAACACAACATTTACACATATGTTCGATTTGATCTTGATGAGGCCCGTGTGGCCTAATTAAAAATTGACGATTGTAAGTTCTTATTTAGAAATAAAAAGGTTCATTTTTATTAACATGTTGGTTGCTCATTTTAATTATTGAAAATGCTCACATGACAAAGATGTGAGTAATATTATCCGGGAATAGATTTTTTATTCCCTTCGTGGGGGTATTCTAACAGATTTCTCCATTAAACAAAAAGAAATAGAAGATGAAGAAGAATTATTACAACAATATTTACATAATGAAAGAAAATAGAATAATCCCTAGGTCCACATGTAAAATGAAATAGAGAAAAATACAGGGAGCACGAAACAAGCATCTCTAGGAACTCAAAGGCTTACCCATACAAAGCGAATCCACTTCGATACACCCGCTTGACCTTTAGGAGTAACCCTCATCATCTTTAAAGTTTTTGGTGTTTGAAAAATGGTCATAAAAAGTGTTTTAATTCCAAAATATAGTGGAAAATCAGAGTGCTTTTGTTATTTTCTACTAAAAATTTTGGTCCATAATACTAAAAAATCCTCGATATTTATAGGGGAAAATCCTGAAAAATCCGAAAGCAAACAAATTTCGACAAGGGGGGTGTGCCCTCACTGGAACCCTCGCCGGAATTCTGTCGAGCCTCTCCAGATCTTTGGCCAGGTCCGATTCCCGTTTATTTTTTTTTATTTTTTTTAATTTTTTTAATTTTTAATTTTTTTAATTAATTTAAAAATATGTTTTTAATTAATTTTTACTAAATTCTAATTTTTTCAAGTCCTTAATAATTTAAGTTCTTAAGAACAAAATAAGAGATGAGGATCACTCCCATTTGAAGATCTCTGGATAATCGAAAATTGTGTGATTCAAGGATTAAATCTTGAAAAGCTAACATCATCGAACGCGTGAGCTGGTACAAAATCTCGTGCTCACAGATGCCCCTCATGTGATCGGTGATGGTTAAATATCCTATACGATCACACGAAATTAGCAAAGGGATCGAGAAAATACCTGAACGATGTGGTTAGTGACTCTAAATCCTCGATCGGTGTCCCATGTGGGTGACTTGTTCATTTCTTATTTTGGTGTGATTTTGACAGACAAGCGTTTCTTCCTTCGATTGCAGTCATTATGTGCCCCTTGTGAGTTGACCTCTGGTCGATTTTCCATATCATCGGAACTGTCGGGGTGAGGTGTCTGAATCCTTTTCAAAGGTGACCAAACGTAATTTTGATAAAATGTTGAATTACTTCCTGTGACAAATTATAGATGGTTAGGAGATAAATATGTTTTGTTTTAATTGTTTGATTGAGTTTATGCAAAGCAAAAAGTTTTGCCCCTTCAATCAAAAATTAAAACATAATGGAAAAATAAATTTAATGAGTTAGGAAAAATATCGGGGATGTCCCGCGCACTGCTCCGTTGTGTTTAGGAGACTTTTGTTGGAGAACATAAATAGTTTGGGCCTGCTTGTTTTCTCTATAAATACCTCTCTTTCTTTTCTCACTTTTTCATTCTCACTATCTCTCTCTAAATATTTTCTCTCTTCATTCTCTCTAAAAAGATGTTGTCAAAAGTCGTTGGGAGGCAGCTTCGATTCACATGCAGCCTTTGTCCTCAGCCTACTGATCAGCCTGGCGTTTACTCCGTGAACATTGATGACACTTACGGTTTGAGTTTAAGGGACACCATGCTAGGACTTACTCCCACCACTCCCATAGAGGTGTTGGATCCTGATTTTCTGGCTCAGGTTTACCTTTCCTGGATCGAGGTATTCTTTAAAAAATAACTTTTATCATTTAATTTCTAGATTTGTCAGTTTTTATTTCTTCTAGGAAGTAGAATTGAACCGAAACTCAATTCATGTCGTGGAATTTAGCTTAGAAAATAACAAAATTTAGTTAAAAAATTTATTTTTCTCCTCAAAAAGTCAAGAAAAAAATAAAAAAATCTGCTAGAAACTTTCCAGCGAACATCTAACGTCGGCCAAGCTTCGAAGGGCTTGGCATTCTGGCCAAAAGCCCCCTAGGGGGCCTCGCCAGATTTTCAAGCGAGGTCCCCCTAGGGGTCTCGCCGGAGTTTCCGGTGATGCCCCTTGGGGTTTCGGCGACCATCATTTTTAAAAAAAATGTATTTTTAACATATTTTCCTTAATTTTTCGTTGCTCTTTCATTTACAGTCTCTGGCGCTTCATCACACGGGGTGGATATACTACCGTCCAAACTTGGTGGCGACATGCCTCCGCCCAGTAGGAGCTCGCCCAGGCCATCTACATCATAAGCTTTAGTGATTTTTCCATATCTTTGCGGCCGACATTGTTACCCTACACGACGTCGATTGCATTAGCAGAGAGATGGTGTGACATATCCCACATTTTCCATCTTATCGGGGAGGTTATTATCACTCCATCCGATGCGCTGGCAGTTACCAGTCTGCCCTGGATCGGGATTGTGACTCGGTTCGACGTTTTCCTAGAGAGGTTCTTCAAGACCTTCACTACCTGTAATCGCATCATGGATTTATTCGGCGTTGATCTGATAGGTAAGGCATTGCGCTACAATGCACCAGTTAAGTATTGGACCGGTTGACGGTCCATTTCGGCTACAGAGGTTCCATTACATGTCTGGTCTTTCCTTATTACCCTGCTAAGCGTGACCTTCTTCCCGGTCTCGAACAACGAGATCACTATGGGTTGATTGAGTGCTTAGCTGATCTGGATATCGTTAGTGGCCTAAACTAGCATCAGATGGTATTGGTCCAGACATACTTTATCCTTGACCTGGTCATGAAAGCTCATCAAAAGGTACTACGATGTTGCCCCATGGTTCTTCAGGTACCGTTCGTTCATTTAGTATTAGTAAATATTGGTTATCTTCTAGTTTACATTGTCTGACTTCATGTTTGTCTTTAATTATGCAGGCTTGGGCTTTCTTTCACGGTTTCCTTCCCGCTCCGCATTTTGCTGATGCTCTCAATGACTCACCTTGCCTTGCTCGCATTTGCTCGGCCTTTGAGGGAGAGATATTGGACTATGAGGGTTACCAAGAGCACCTATGCGATTTGACACTCGACTAGGTGAGGATTCTTATTTTGGGTAAATAGAACTACATTGGTCATTTGTTTCAAACTCATCCAAATTTGAGCTGATTTTGCTTTCAGGTTGATCGCAACCCTTAGAGGGGGCTCCTAAGCTACCACATGGTGAAGGAGGTCCGAAAGGAGGTCGATTGGAACTGCTTCATCTTGGAGAGTCCTAGGACCCGTGAGTGGTACCTGGGTGAGAGTATTCAATTTTGGTGAACTAGGCTAGTGGCTGAGAGGCGTATCCCTCCTATGCCTCCTACTGGATTGTTTTGGGCTCACTTAGTGATCATCGACCCAGGGGAGAGGCCGTTATTCTTCGAGGAGCATGGTGTGAGGATCTCCGGTCGGCATGGTGATTATGAGGTGTTCATTTGGGATATGCTAATTGCCCTCCATCCTCCGACCCAACCTATGATAGAGCAGCCTCGTGCGTAGCTAGAGAGTCAGGGAGAAGGTGGTGCTGGTGCGGACACTAGAGGTACTAGCATCGGTTACTGGGTATGAGAACTATGTTAATTATGAGGTTTCTTTCATTTTTATAGATCTTGATTTTGAGTGTTTATCTGTTATTTTAGGAGGCTGCCCGAAAGAGGGTCCGAGTTCCTAATCTGAATGCCTCGACTAGGGGTATGAGCTCTACTTCCTCGAGTGTCATTGAGGGGAGACTGGCAGTTCTTTTGGACTCATCTTTCTGCCTGATGGATTACTAGGGGATGGAGAGAGAGGTGTCTCTTCCGCAGAGCCTCTACACATTATCTTTTGATCCTTCCAACGCCACCCATGTGAGTCATTGACTAAACATCTTGTCTTCAAATTTAGTGTATTGGTTTCAGGATGTTTGACGTTCTTTGGTTCATTTTGTAGTTTGCACGATATGAGATGGAGCAGGTGGCTCGACATTCCCTTGCGTTAAGGGATATGATGATCCTGCAAGATGGGGTCGCTTGAGTAAGTTCCCTTTCTCGACCTTTTTTATGCTCGATTTGTATGTATGTATGATATGTTATGTTTTATGTATATGATCATGATTTTTTATGTTTTAATGATTACAATCGTTGTGACGGCGAGAGGGACTAACTACGAGCAGTGCTACCAGGAGCTTGAGGGTCATTTCCAAGCATTGGACATTAGCCATCAAGATCAAGGTTCTCACTACTAGGGTTTGGATGCTAGTCACCGAGATTTGGGTGCTCGATACCAGAGTCTAGCAGTATCAGGAGTTGTTGCGGTAAAACGCCTAGTCATCTCAAGCTCGAGAGGAGGAGCGGGCTGCTACTGAGGATTTTGCCCATTCTCTCGAGCTTGACTTCTCTACCTTGCTCGATGGTTCAGATACACTACTCACTCCTAATTGGGACCTTGGCTTCTTCAATGTCCCTCAGCCTCCTCCTACACCAGGTCCGACCAATGACGCCTCCGGAAGCTTGCGCCTCTAGGATTTTGAGATTGCTACCATGGCTCCCTGAGATTCGGTGGGTGGAGATGACTGATAGGCGATGCATGCTTAGGAGCTTTTCTTTTATCAATCTTGTTTTCCTTTTTGAACTGAACTCTTAGATAGCTTTTCCTGTAGAATTTCGAAAACTTGGATTTTATGGAAAGAGAATGGGACTTTTGGCTGTTTCGTGTCGAGTCCTTACTTGTTGTATTTTTTGTTTTTATGAAAGTGGATGCTTGTTTGTGAATGTTTATGTCTATGTATGAATGAATGAACATGGTATGCTAATGTTTCTTGTTAATGCGTGTAGGCAACAACAGTTCTGAGGAATTTCCTTTAGTTCTTTCTTGCCGATGTTGACCCATAACGAGCCACTTAGGGCTTTTCTCTGCACCATCCAGGGGCCCGATTGGCGAAAACTCGATTGGTTTGGGGTGCAAGGCCTTCAATACCTCGCTTCTAGGTCCGTGAACGTGGCCTTTGTCCGTGTTGCTCTGAAGTTTTAGGATCCGGCCACCCACGTCTTCTACTTTACTGACCTCGAGATTTGCCCCTTGGTCGAGAAGTATCATGCTATCCTAGGGCTTCTTTTTTTGGAGAACCCAACTCCAGCATTCCTTGTGAGGCTTTCTTTTGCATTTACCTCCTTCCAATTCAGGGGTGAGGATAAGTTGTGAGGATTTTGGAACTTAGAATTTAGTAAGCTCTTTTTATCCACCCCTCCTGATGTTGACAGTTTTCTAGTCGATGTTGTCCTTAGCTGGTGCAAGACTACTCCCAGTTCTCATCTCTCATGGACCTCCATGTTGTCCTTACTTCTCCTGGCGGAGTTTGTTTGTGGAGTTGGAGCAGTTACCCCATTCTACTTGTTTTCTATCATTGAACCACTCTCCATAGGTCTTTCTCCTATGGCATTAGCTTTAGTAGAGAATTTGGTTTACATGGATGCTACTATAGTGAACCCTTTCGTGGCTATTGGAGAAGCTTCATTTGACTACCAATCCTTGTTTGGGCAAGGCACGGTATCTTCCTTCACATTATGGCCCTAAGGGATTCGTCAGGAAGGACCATCATTTATTGAGTGAGGATGCTTGGATTGAGATTCTACGCCTTTATCGAGCTTCTAAGATTTGTTGGCTCAGTCCTTGGTTAGAGATCCCTTTCGTGGCCACCAACGTGCACGACTTTGGTGTGTTGCTGATGGGCTTATTTAGCATTACCTCCTATTCTCCTTCCCGTCTGTGTAGGCAGTACAGGCATCAATAGCGAGTTTCTAGGCTTCTGTGTTCAACCCATTTTAATGACTTTGATCCTGACACATCAGATGCTATACGGAGACTTTGGGTGCGGACTACCATTGTTGCTTTGGATTACAGTGCCCCAGAGACTACTGATATTGATGAGTTTTATCATGGATGAATGGGCGAGATTAGGAATCTTCCTAATGCCGATGAGCATTTCAAGGTATCACTCGAGTGGGAGAGGGACGAGGACGGTTTGCATCCTCTTCCTCATACTTCAAAGAAGCGTGCTCGGTGGAATGATTACCACCCGTAGATCTATATTTGTTTTCCATAAACTCTGTCATTCATTTTCTAAACTCATGTGTTTAACTGTTTGATTTGTTTTTAACATTATGAGACTTGATTGAAATTTGTTATGTTTACTTGTGATATTCTGCATGTACACATCCATGTAACATAAACATAAATCTTGCAACAATAATAACATTTCATAAATGATCTTAAAGAGGGTACAAATTTTCCAATGATTTGAATCTTGCCACCAGCTCGCCTAGAACAGGTTTTCTAACTCGCGGTCCCTCTATTCCTCACAATGCCCTAATTTTTGCCTGAGTGTCGCCCTTTACAGGTTTTCAACTCAGCAGACTTTTATTATTTTTTTACAAGAAAAGGTCCTAATTGTTACCCAGCTAGTCAAGTGCCAGCTGATAGATTGACTTTTGACATTTTTCCCTTTCTTTGTGTACTACTTTTTCTGATTTATTTCTTTTTAGCCCTAAACATGGTAGCGCTTGAGCTTGTCTTGGTTTATCAGGTTGACAAATTCGTTCCCATCCATGTCCATGATCTTAGCGGCTCCTTTTCTTAAGAACTTCACGATGTAAGAACCTTCCCATTTTAGGTGAAACTTCCCCCGAATATCCACATTTGATGGTCACATTTGCTTAAAAACCAAGTCTCCCGCTTTCAAAGGTTAGCTTCTGAATTTGACCCAGTTATTGTATGCCCTAGCCATACGTTGTTGATACATCTGCAAGTGGTCCAATGCTTTTAGATGTTGTTCGTCTATCATGTTTAGCTATTCCAATCTAGCTCTTGCCCAATCTGATTCCTTTAATCTTGCTTCCAGGGCTACCCAAACAGATCTTACTTCCATTTCAACTAGTAAGACTACTTCCATCCCCGTATATAAACAAGAACAAGGTTTGATCAGTAGGAGTTTTAACACTGGTTCCGTATCCCCATACCGCAAATGGCAATTTATCAGCCCAATCTCTATTGATGACAACCATTTTGCTCAAAATATTCTTGATCGATTTATTGGCTGCTTCTACTACACCGTTAGCTTGTGGCCTGTATGGCGATGAATGATGGTGCTCGATCCCATATTTCTCTATCAAATCTGCTATCACTCCTTAGAACTGAACTCCATTATCCAATACAAGGTGATGTGGCATACCATAGCGGGCAAAGATATGCGTTTCTATGAACTTGGCTATCTTCTTAGAGGTGATATTGGTGTAAGACTCGGCCTCTACCCATTTTGAAAAGTAGTTGACTGCTACTACAATGAAGCGATGTCCATTGGTATAACTAGGCTAAATCTTGCCAATGATGTCGATGCCCCACGTTGAGAAAGGCCAAGGTGTAGATAGGCTATGAAGCTCGGATGGTGGTAAGTGGTTGATATCCCCATAAATCTGGCATTCATGACATTTTCGTACTTCAGCTACACTATCTGAGACCATCGTTGTCAAGAAATATCCTTAGCGCTGAATTTTCTTTGCAAGTGTTAACCCATTCTTGTGGGGTTCACAGTCTCCCGCACGCATTCGATAGATGATCAATAGTTCCTCCTTTAGTGAGATATTTTAATAACAACCCCTCTGGTGTACGCTTGAATAGATCTCCATCTACTAATCTAAATAGTACTGCCAACCATTGTAATGAAGTTTGTTCCGAGTCCGTTGCTCCCTCTGGGTATTCCCCGATTTGCAAAAATTTGATGATATCGAAAAACCAACTGCCAGCGGCTTGCTCATTCTCAATTTCCACTAGGTGATAGTAGAAAGGTTCTTTGGCTATCTGAAGGACAACTAGCTTTATTGATTGAGTCTGGGGACCTTCTCACATTGATGCCAGTGTAGCGAGTGCATCGGCCATTTGGTTTTCATCCCTTAGTACGTGCTTGAAAACACATTGTGTGAACTTTTGGGAGGCTTTCCATACTACTTCCACATAAGGACGAAGTGATTCTTCCCTGATTTCCCAATCACTAGTAACTTATCTGATGACCAGAGCCGAGTTCCCAACTACTGATACTTCTTTTGCCTGCACCTTCCAGAGTGCTTCTAATCCAAATAGGCAAGCCTCGTATTCGATGCCATTATTTGTTATCAGGAACTCCAAGCATTTTAAAAGCATTATGATTTCATTTTGTGGGGTTCAGGATGACACCTAGGCCGGCTCCACTTTTGTTCATCACCCCATTGAAAAACATTTTCCATTCTTTTCGGGCCTTTTTTATCAGTGCCAATTATTCATCCGGGGATTCAAGATCCTTGACGTAATTGAATTCTAGCTGTTGATTTGCTAGAAATTTGGTGATTACTCATCCCTTGATTACTTTCTTGTATTCGATGTTGAATTCTGATAATAGCAGTAACCATCGTGAGAGTTTTCCAGTGAGTGTTGGCAATTGGCATAGGTATTTCATCGGGTCGATCTTCGCGACCACTTATATTCTGTAGGATTAGAAGTAGTGGCGTAGCTTCCTTGTTAGCCAAACCATCGCTATACAAAGTTTCTCCACTAGAGTGTATCGCAGCTCGTATTCAAGCAATTTCTTGCTCAGGTAGTAGATTGCATGCTCACTCCTATCTTCATGTTCTTGCATAAGCATTGCTCCAACCGATGATTCCTCAATTACTAAGTATAGGATAAGGGGTTTTCCAAGTTCTGGTGGGTGGAGGACAGGTGGTTTTATCAAGTATTATTTGATTTTGTCAAAAGCAATTTGGCATTGGTAATTCCAAACCATTGATTGATCTTTTTCTTAGCAGTTTAAATATCGGTTCACAGATTGTGGTGAGTTTAGCGATGAATCTGCTGACATACTATAGGGACCCTAGAAATGATCGGACTTCTTTCTCTGTTTATGGTGCGGGCATTTCCTTGATGGCTCGACTTTTGTCAAGGTCCATCTCAATTCCCTTTTGGCTGACTATGTGGCCTAGAAGTTTCCCGGAAGTTACCATAAATGTGAACTTTTTCAGGTTCAGGCGTAGATTGTATTTGGTAACAAATTTGTCCAAAACAGCTGGGTGTTCTTTCCTGGTATTGGATTTCACAAGCATATTATCTACGTATACTTCAACTTCCTTATAGATCATATAATGGAGCAAGGTTATCGCGGCTCGCTGGTATGTTGCCTTGGAGTTTTTCAACCCAAATGGTATTACCTTGTAACAGTTGACACCCCATTCCGTGATGAAAGCTGTTTTGACCTTGTCGATTATGGCCATTAGGATCTGGTTGTAACCTGAAAATCCATCCATGAAGGAGTACATAGTTGCCCTGGCTACGAGATCTACCAAAACGTCTATGTGGGGTAGGGGGAAGTAATCCTTGGGTGAGGCTTTATTCAGATCCCTAAAATCCATGCAAACTTTAACCTTACCATCCTTCTTTGCCACTGGGACAATGTTGGCTAACCATGTCAGGTACTCAACTACTTCCAAGAATTTAGCCTCGATCTGTTTTGCTAACTCTACCTTGACTTTTTTCGCCCATTCAAGTCTCAAGCGACGTAGCTTTTACTTAATTATTTTGATCCGAGGGTTAGTTCGGATACGATGCTCCGTGATCTGTCTATCTGCCCTGGGCATGTCGTCGTATAACCAAGCAAAGGCTACCACGTGATGTCAAAGTACATTTATTATCTCTCCTTTTTCATCAGGAGTCAAATCATTGGAAATTGTTAGCATTTTTGGTGATTCGTTTGTACCCAAGTTAATTTCATTTAATGACGTGTCATGTATGTTAAAGACATAATGCAAATGATTTTATGAATGCATGGTGCCATCTTGCTGAACATCAAACAAGTAAGAAAAATCACTGAATTTCATTACATTGGCCTCATAGGCAAATTTGTCAAAGATATCCAAAATGTTCAAAATTACATCATTATTTTCTTCCTCCACATGTGGAGGGTCTTCAATTGTTGTAGTGGGAGTGTTAGGAGTTGCTTCTACTTCAAGTGTGGCCAGTGCAAGCTTTTCCGTTAAGAGTTTGACAATGCTTGATATGGATTGGTCTGAAGTGTCACCTCTCTTCTTCATCAACTTGCTGATAGACTTTGTAAATGTCATGACTGCATCCTCAAGTACCTCCTCCTTCTCGGGTTCGGTATGTTCATTCTCAACTATTGTCATCTCCAAGATAAGATTCGGATCTTTTTTGAGTAATAAGGGCTCCTCAGGTTGCTCAATCAGCTTGCCACTGGTGAAGTCGAACACATCGTTGAAGATTTTGAGCCCTTTGACCTCTTCCTCATTTAGAATTGTTGGTTCAAGCTCTTCTAAATACGCCTTACTCCCCTCAGGCTCACAGATGCTTGCCATGTTGAAGAATAAGGGTCACTTATGTTTATACATCTTTCAGTTTGGGGCGAAGCCCAAACCTAGCATGGGTGTGACAAGAATAGGATCGATAGCTCTGATGATTCCCTGATGGTGTTTGCCGAAACCCCTTCCTAGGATAAAACCCTGCTTCTTCATAAGAGTCTTTAAACTTCCAGGGAAAAAACAGTACCCTTTTGGAGTTGCACGCCCTTCTTTTCTTCTCTGGTTACCGCCATCTTGAGCCCTCGCTCTTCCCTTTCCTCAAATGTAGCGGCCGCCATGACTGAATCCTCATCTACCTCGATAGTTATTGGTCGCCCATTATGAATGAGCTTTATCTTCTGGTGTAAGGTAGATAGGACTTCCCCTATTGCATGAATCTAGGGCCTACCTAACAGTAGTGAGTATGTTACTGGGATATCTAGTACAATGACCTTTACATTGGAGGTCACCCCTCTTACAGTAACATCTACTTCGAAAATGCGACCACCCTCCCTCTTGGAATCATCATAGGCTCGAATTACTGTGTCAGACCTAGTCAACATATCTTCTAGTAGCCCTAAATGAGGTAGGAATTTGAGCGGGCATAGGTTCATGGCCGACCTGTCATCAACCATCACGCATGGGATCGCTCAATAAAAAATTTAAACTTTGATAAATAACACCTTATTGTGCATCCCGAGTTCTCGTGGTAATTTAGACTGACCAAAAGTTATGGATGGTAGTCGGCGAGAAGCGATCCCTTCCCCGATTGCCATGCACATTTCTATCACCGACGTTGTAGGCGTAGCAGGCTTCTCCATTAGCCTTTTAACCAGACCCATCCTATGTTTCTGGGATATCTCAAGCAATTTCCAGATGTTATATTTTGCCTGAGTCCCTTTTAATTGATTTACTAGGGGTCCAAGTCCAATATATCCTCATCCACCTTCAGGGGTAGAGGTGGCTCAAGTTGATCCCTAGCAATTTCCTCGGGAGTAGAATTGTTAAGTTGTACCACTTCTTCCCTTCGAAAAACCCATCCACTACGGTAACCCTCAATACTCCATCCTCGATCACCCTTGTCTCTATAGAATTTACCCAGGGGTATTTATCATATCCATCGTCCGATTGACTCCGTGGTACTTTTAACTTGAAGTATCCAGATTGATGGGTTTCTTCCCATACAAGATGATCTCCCCTTCAACTAAGGTCCCCTTGACTGTTTTCCTATTCCTTCTAGATTTAAGGACATATGCATCCTGGTCGATAATCTGCTTCTACCGTATATACTCGGGATTCATCCCTCTCTGTAGAGAACACCTCGGCTAGTGGATCCTCTTCTATGCTTTGCCCTTCATTAGTTAAGGCATTTACCCTTGGGTTAGATCTCGATAGTAACTCAAAAATTGAATTTGTAGGTATCCCTGACCCTACTACAAGAACATTACAGAGCTCTATTGTTCGTTCCCTATCAAGATGGTGGGCGTAATATGACAGCTCATTAAAATATGGGATTTTCAAACTTGACAAGTGATAGTGATACCAGTCTCGTGATCCTTCTATCATCAACCGAACACCCGCTTGCTCGGTCAGTCTTGTAGACATTACCACGTAAAGGAACATCCACCGCTTTATATAACTCGTGAGTGGCTCCCCATCCCTTTGTTTGCAGCGATCAGATCTTGCATGCCTTATTTCTGTGGCTCTAGGAATGAAAATTCTGACTAGAATTCTACAGTAATGTAGTTCCACGTGCTTTTTATTTGCTCTGACTACAGTTCATACCACTAGCTCGCCACTCCCGTTAACGAATAGGGAAACAGTGTTGCTATCATATTTAATGATAGGTCTTGTGCCCGACACAAGGTATAGAATTTTAAAAGATGGGAAGATGGTGCTTCATTCCCATCGAACACGAACATGCTAGCCAAATTGAATCTAGCCCTCGGGATCTCCTCCTTATCTCTAACTTCCCGATTGCTCGACTATGACTCAAGAATCTCCATTACATCATCTAAGTCCATAACTGACCCGGATTGCCATTACATACTAGTCTTCCCTGTTGGTTGGCGCTTCTCCTAATAGATCCATCCCTACGCAAAGCAACATAGGTTTTTGGCTGGTAAAAACCGAAAACCTAGCAAAGTCAACCTTAGATACTTCAATGTTGCCTCCAAACCCTTGGAGACCTGATTCTTCCTCCAGCATCCTCAATACATGACCTGGATCTATTCCCCCCCCGATTACCATCATAAACTCCCCAAGGCCTTTAGAAATGCATTTCAACACCTTTTTCTCCTCCATCTCGGAGTTAATCATCCCCATATTTACCTCAAAATTTGGTAAAGGATTGGTCTTGGTACTTGGTTTAAGTGTCGGTTCATGAATGATCTTGTCATCCACTAGCTTCTGGAGAGCCTTCAGTAGCTCTTTACAGTTTTTTGTCCTATGCCCCATAGTCACATGGTAGTGGCAGAAGTTGTACTTATCCTCAAGCTTGGGTGGGACATGCATTTTCAAGCTCTCCATCTACTTGAGTTCCCGTAATTTAGTGAATAGGAACTCGAGGATGGCTATATAAGGGGAGATGCCATGATTTCTTCTTTAGACAACCTAACATCAGCTACCTTCTCTTCTTGTACCAGCTGTATCGCAGGCTGTTTCGCCTTTACTTGCACGGGGTTGGGCTCATTCTTCTTATACCAGGGCTTTGTAGCTAGCTATCTCGCTGCCTCCTCTATAGCGTTATAATGCTCTATCTTCTCTGCCCGAACAAACACCTCCTAGTAACTGTGGAAGGTTTCTGACCCAAGTCTTTTACGACAAGATGGTAGTGCGCCATTCAAAAGCTTCACAATTATTTTCGATAGACTCAAATGAGACTGTAACTTGACTTGCATGACCATCTAGTGCTCAAAGTAAGGCTTGAAACTCTCCCCCTGCTTCTGCCTTACTACCTCCAAGTTTTGCATTGTAGTGACCATTAAGGTGTTGAAACCATAATGATCCACCATCGCCTAGGATAGACACCCCCAATCATAAGCTATGTCCATAGGGAGATGAATGTTGTTAGCACGGTCGATAACAAATCTAGAGTACTCAAAAAGTTAACATAGCCTTACCACCTGACAAAGGGAAAAATCCAGGAAAGTTGAGAAATTGAAAAAAAAATTCTAGTCTATATTGAAAATTGACATACTCATTAATAGACATTTTGTTTCTCATAATCTAAATTTTTATTTGATTTCTAATTTTTTTTATGAAAATGGACGGACCGAAGAATTTCACTAAGATTCACACAAATAAATTAACAAGTAAACTTAATCTATTCTTATCGATTCAAAATATATTTTTACACACACTACGTTTTTTTTATTTGTTCACATACATAACTTTTTACGATATAAAAATTAAGATCTTTGGCATGGTCCGCCCAGCCTGATGAAGAAATAATATTTGCATCATGATCATGACTAATGAATGCCGAATGAAACCAGGTTATCTTCCACTAGGATCAGATTCCGAATTTAAAATTCACGTTCCGCATTCGTCAAATTTCAAAATCCAAAAAGTAAAAGTTAAGTCAACTAGGGCATATTACCACCGTAATTTTTTGCTGCCATTACCACTTGGCAGACCATTTTTCTTGGGAAAAATTACCACCGTAATTTTACCCTAGGCAAAATTACCACCGTAATTTTGCTGCCATTACCACGTGGCAGATCACTTAAGAGACAATTTTACCATTGTAATTTTACCAGGGTCAGGGTAAATTACTACTGTAAATTTACCAAATTTGACATTTATTGCAGGCAATCATCATGATTTACCCAATCTCATCTGAAAATGCAAATTTACGGTGGTAAATTTGCCAAATGTCAGTAATTTATTGCTGAGTTGACAATTAGTCAATCAGATTTTACGGTAAATTTACCACCGTAAAATTGCCCACGTTTTAGAAAATAATCTTGATCAATTTAAGTCAAATCAGAATCTGGTAAAATTACTACTGTAATTTTACTCTAGGTAAATTTACCATCATAATTTTTCCAGCTTGCTATTTAAACCCCATTTCACTGAATAGAAGGGGGTTGGGGAAAAAAGAGAGAAAAAAAGGCAGATAAAAAAGGGAAACAGAGAAAGAAAGAGTAAATGTTATATGACTATTTTTAATTTATATTCACCTCCAAAATCCTAGTTACGGTTCATTTCCACCGTTTTCTTCAATAATTATCTTTGGTAACAACCAAATCTCAAGGCCACTCCGCAGTGAATCCTTAACAAAATCGGTTCCTAACCGGCTCTCCAGCATCCTGTACTAGTAGGCAGGTAAATCTGAGGGTAATATGCTTTAATTTCTTTTTATGATCTTTTTATATCATTTTTAAGCACATACTACCCATATTTACCTTGTGTTATTTTTATTTGTGAACTTTGAGATTGAATATGTGAACGGAAGTATTCGACAGAGTTTGAGAAATTTTCAAATTTATTGAAGTAATGATTGAATATTGAACCCAAGAGTTCAATATCTAGTGATTTGCATGATTTTTGGTGATAAAATTTTTAGTTATATTTCATTTTAATCAATTTTGTTAATATGTAAATTCCCATTATAATCACTAACCCACTAACAAAATAATGGAATTAATAGACTAACTACTAACTCGAATGTATGGATTTATTTTCCAGTAATTTTACTTTCCTGTAATTTATTTCCCTGTATTTATTGGAAATAATAGGTAAAAAATATAATATGAATATATCTAGGATAAAAATTATTTTCAACAAAATTAAAATATAATTTGAACCAAATGTGCCATTAACTACTTTATCCAAACTCAGAATCTCGTTTTATCGGTATAAAAATCCCTCTCGGATCAGTATACCACAAACTCGGTGGAGCTGAACCGGGTGGCGACTCTATTTCATTTAAATAATATATGATTTAATTTGTAAAGAAACATTTACATAGCTAAAGATTTTAATAAATAATTACTTTTATTAAATCTTGTAAGTATAAATTAATTTCCTATAAAAAAAGAAATTTTTACATATTAACTTATGAAAGTTGTTTTAACCAATATAATACTTTCTAAATAAATACTCATTTATACAATTGTTATGAAGTTTATATAAGTATAATAATATATATAATGTATAACAATACTATTCAATCACACTTCGTACGTTATTTATAAAAATGTCAACTTGACATATGAGACGTGTTATTTACAAAAATGTCAACTTGACATATGTGATTTATTCTTTAAATGACATTATCAAATTCAATGAACTTCTTAAGTGTATATAAACAATATTTAATATCTATTAGGTAAAAAAACAAGAAAACTATATTTTCACGAAAGCCTCGAAAATCATCGTCCGCTCACAGTGGCGACTCCACTGGGGATTAGTTGTGTTTTTTTTAAATAAAAAAATTATACTCTTATGATAAAGTAACGAAAGCACATTTGATTCAAAAAAAATATATGTGAAAAATCTAATCTTGCATAGCACTTGCATTATATCCCACCAACAATAGGTACCTTTTGTGTCTTTCAGAGATGTGTTTCCAAACTTGCTTAGGGTTTGGGACATGGTGATCACACTCCTTGCATCTCGTACGATATGGCTTCTTTAACTTGCTTATTGAGCCTGAGTATATCAAATGGGGAAATTCATCTCTTTGGCTTGCTTAAGGCCTTTAGACTTTTAGTACCTAGCGCATTGTACATCCTTTACCCTTAGAATAAGACTTAATACCCACATATAGATAAGCCCTAGTAACTTCCACTAAGATTACCTATAATTGTGCGATGCTTGAGCAGGACTTTGCTAGTCCCCCGATGACAATAAAGTGACCCACCGGAGAATATGGGTGGTAGGCACGATCTAACATTTATTCTATGCGTAGCTTATTTTATTTTTGTTATACATCATTCGTATGAAAGTTTTTTTATCACGTCTTTATCGTGTGACATAGCATTTTAGCATTTAGATAATAAAGTAAATTAGGGAATACCAAAATGCTGCCCAAATTTATATAGGGGCATACACAAATTTATCTACTTAAGATAACCAAATTAGGTTACAATATCAAAGTACAACTCAAACACACATAGTACTTAAATTGAACCAATTAAGTTACTTTAGGAAATCATTAAACCGATACTTGACTAATTAGGTCAACCAAAATTGAGGTATTCGGATGAGTTTTGATTAGTTAAGTCAACTGAATTTGAGTTAACGTTTGCTAAGTTAACTAAATTAGGTTACAATACCAAGGTACAACCCAAACACACATAGTACTTAAATTGAACCAATTAATTTACTCTAGGCTATCATTAAGCCGAAGATTGACTAGTCAGGTCAACCAAAATTGAAGTATTCGGATGAATCTTGATTAGTTAAGTCAAGTGAATTTGAGATAACACATTGATTGTCGAAGCAACGCTTGTTATTACACAACTTTGCTAGCAACCCACGATTGATGGAATATCGCCTAATAAGGCTTAAGACCACCATAGTTAAACCATTTCATACCTAGTCGGGGCCTTTTTAAGGATCCACAAGTCATGGCCTAGTAAAGGACCAAAGATCTACAACCTAGCTAAGGACCGATATATCACGACCTAGTTAAGGATCAAATTTTAGTCTTAGTCAAAGCCCAACCATTTCATTTTATTTCTTCTTCTTTCATCTTCCATTCATTTAACATTCATTCATTCATTCATTCATTCATTCATACTATAGTAGGCTTTAAGAACCCAAAAACGTGTCTTGATTTTTATTACAATGATGGTAGGAAAAGAAACAAGACATGGCGGAAAAAACTGTAAAGGATACTGTAATGCAGATATTAATAGACATGCTTCTTTCCTCGGAGTTTATGATACAGTTTTGTGAGGTGGAAGGGATGAGCAGAGTGGCAAGTGAAGAAGGGGTGGAACTTGCCACAATTAAAGCCAAGATGGCTGATTTTGAAGATACCTTACCTAAACTGCAGAAGATTACAGGATCATCCACTAGAATTATTCTAATCCTGGTAGTTTTGCTCTAACACAAGCTCAAGCTTTGCCCGCCAACTTTGTGATGCCATACAGTACCTCGTTCGACGGAGTTGGCTCTCTAGAAACGTACATCGAAGGATACCTCAGGGTTATGACCATCATAGTTATTACCCGAGCTCACATGGTAAACCTGTTCCAAATAACCCTCTGAGGATTAGCCATAGAGTGGTATATGAGGATACCTACCGAAGTGAAGTCAGATTGGGGATTATTAAGATCTACATTTATAGCGAATTACGCATTCAATGTACAGGTGAATACAACCTTACAAGACCTGGAAAGAATTAGACAATGCCCCAATGAAACCTTTGAAGCATACTACCTAAGATGGATGGCAATGCAGGTGTTGGTAATGGAGCTCCGAAGTTAGAATCTTTAGTTATAAAATTGGTTGACGAGGTCTAATCAGAAGTATAGGGACCAAATGAAACTGAAAGATTTCAGGACTTTAAATCAAGTTGTCGAATATGCCAAGAAATAAGAGAGATACGAAGAAGAGGATTGGTTGAAAAAGGAGGAATATCAATCTTATAGCAGGCCCCGAGGCCATGATAAAGGGAACTCCTCAAGATAAACTGTACCAGGATATTCCAAATCTCCACAGAGTGAAGCGAAGAAGATCGAGACTATGACTGCTACTACCCCCAGACAAGGCAATCTGTTTCTCCTTAGGTAGAATCCTTATCACAAATCTTCACAAAGTTGAGAATGGTGGGTAAAATGCAAAGCTTGAAGCCGTTTATCCCTCCATCGCTGGCAGACATGGATAATTTATGTGCTTATCATATAGTAAAAGGGCACCGGACCACGAGTGTACTAGGTTGTTGAAGGACATCCAAAAGAGGATTGTGGATAAGAGACTAGAAGAACCAGAGAGAAAATTGAGCACCCAAGATAATTCATTGCTTGATTTTCGTTGATCCATCAATGCTATCTCAGTAGGGGTCTAGGGAGACGAAGAAGAACAGGACCTTCGTTAAAATTATTAGTATGTTCCTGATTTTGGCTGGAATCCAATAAATGAGGAGATCCACACTTTGCAAAAATGTTGAGGAGTATAATGAGATGTTGAGATAATACGGGTGAGACCAATTTGACATTCCACCCTACATTGTGTATTGGGGAAATTTGGACCCTTGCATTTTCTTAGGGGAATTTAATACCCTCATGAACTAGAACACCATCATGTACTTTGGGTATAGCCCTCAGTTTAGAAGAACCCTAAGTGGGCCCGCTCTAATTTGGTACGAAGCCCTCCCAGCCGGGAATGTTTGGAATTGGTATTATGTTTGGGATGTCTTTTTAGAACATTTTGTGCCACTATACATAGTTCCACTTGTTCCTCCATATTATGGGTTATGGCTATCCCTGACAATTGATATGCAGAATATCGGATGGGATGAATACCCCCAGCTATGGAATAATAGCCGATAATTGATCTTGATGCCTAATTTTACGGTTATCCTTATGGCAATATGGAGAACTTCTATGTAGGAGAGTCTTCACAACAACTACCTCCTTCAAACGTAGGAGCTAGTAGTGCTGTAATCGGGTTAGAAACAATCTATCCACAACATCTAAGTGGTAATGATGAGCTAGCCTACAACACGGGGAGCAACAATGTCGACCTTTTCGATCCTGAAACATCATGGTACAATGATACATATTAGAGTCAATATATCTTTACAAATCATGCTATTCCGTGAGATATACCGTACACATCTCAAATCCAGGATAACGTGGAGGCGGAAGCCAATAGATTGATAAAGAACTTGGCTAATTTGAGAATTTCAGAAAAGAGTGAAGATTTGGAGATATGCTTAGAGGAGGAAAACTCGGAAGAAGACACGGAGGAAGATCCGAAAGAAGACCCAAAAGAAGATCCGGAAGAACAAGGTCCTGAAATGGACCCCGAAGGAGAGAACCATGAGAATGGTTTTGAAGGAGCTGAAAATGAGATCAACCAGGACTTCAGAAACATTAAAGGAAATTTCTAGGTCTGGTAGGTGAGGAGATCAACATGGATGAGATTTTTGTAGAGGCTTTAGATGCCTTTATAAATGCCGATGTAGAGATAGAACATCTTAAAGATAATGATGATGAGGATATAGATGTGAATGGATATTTTGCGAATGGGGAAGTAGGATTTGCAACTATTAAGGAAGAAAATGTTGATGAGGATTTTATTGAAGATTTGCAATTTCTTGACGATATCATTAACAACCTTCGTGTGGAGGTTCACCCCGGGGTAGAGATAATTGAGCAAGAATTCATGGGGGAATTTGAATATGACACATCCGATATTGAACAGGGCAGGGTGAACACCACGGGGAGGAATCATCAGATATCCATCTTCCCCCAGATGACTTTAGTTCATATGACTTTAGCAATGTGAGCATGTAATAAATTTTGGAAATAGCTCCCCGGGATTTTTTCATGATGAAGGTAGTGACAGTGATCCAGGTGAAGGGAAGATTTTTAATCCTGAAAGGATAGTCAATCATGTTCTTATGATTCATGAGGAAGGAAAAGAGCCATCTTCTAATTATGAATGGTAGAGAATTCTAGAAGAGCAAAAATATGCAGCAATAAGTGATCACCTCAAACTTCCAAATATGGACGAAGCTCTCCCTAATGGTCTACTTTATAATGAGGAAGGTCACAGATACCCAAGGACTCATGTGGATAGTTTCATTGAAATTATGAATGGTAGATATATCCACTATGCCCATTGGCTTAGATTCTTCCGCCTAACATTGAGGAGGATAGCATTGGTTTAGTATGAAGGACTCATCTTCTATACAAAGTCATTTTGGAATGTACTATCTTAAGCATTCATCGATCACTTCACATGGGTAGGCTTACCTCCGTTAATGTTGATAGAAACAGACTCAAGGATTGGGTCCTCGACTTTCTACCAACAATGGATGGAAAAAGAATTTCCTTGTCCAACAGATCATGAATCCGCAAAAGGCTACCCTTGGTATGTTGACAAAGGAAAAAAGAAAGAAAAAGATGAAATTGAGAAGGAATGGGTAGAGTTTTCCATAGGGCATAAACCTATAGAGGATGAAGAAGCCTCCGATGACAAGGAGAAGCTAGAAGGGGCAAAAGAAGAACAATTAATCTTGGAAATGCTTAGAGATGGGCATAGGTTATCTTCTCTAGGTGCGTCATCATCTCGAATCAATATGATCCATTGAGGTAAAAAGGGTTAAATTTTTAACAAGATAACGAAGGCGAACCCCTCTATCACCAAGATGGAAGAAGTAACAAAGGGAACTACCCCATTCATGCAATGGCCCATTTCCGATGGAAGACCTTTTGTGGGTGTTGCTGAAGAGAAACCTTTTATTCTGAAAGATATTCTCCTAGGGGAAGATTTTGACAACTTTGAGATCTTCAATCCCCAACCTATCGAACTATCATTTTGTGAAAGAGCTATATGTCCAGTTACTGGAGGAGGAAGGGTGACCAGAGTAACTGGACTTGTAGTTCCTAGGATTAATGATCCTATCCATGTGACAGTACCCGAAACAATTGAGACACCGATTATAGAATAGTTGAAAGCTACTTCAAACAAAATGAGCATTTGGGACCTTCTCTTGACTTCTCAGGAATATAGACTAGCAATCGTAAAAAAGTTAATGGAAATGGAAGTGTCACTGATAAGTGTATAATTACACTTATTATCATTATAATATTATACACTAAACACTATAGTTTAAGTCCTTTTTATACTTCATATAAAAGATTTCACGTGGTATGTAGTTTTTTTTGTGCAAATGCATATACTAGGTAAATCTTGGGAGTAAAATGATCCAAAGTGGAAATTTATGAAAAAAGAGTGAAAAAGGTGCAAAAAGATGCGTGGAACTTAAAGATTTGGCTTAGGATTGAAGATGTCAAAGATCGATGAAGTTACAAGAAGAATTCTGAAGAGAAACACATTTCATGGTCGTGATAACCATTCGTTGTCGCGACTTAGTATTCTTTAGAATAGAAAGTTGCCAACCAAAAGTTCACGATCGCAACATGAACCTCGCTATCGCGACTTGGATGGTTTTCTGGTCAAATCTTCTTAACTACCAACCGCCAGATAAGAACGATCAACCACCATCAACTACACAATGAAAAGACACATTTTGGAAGTCAACCAATCATGAAAAGGTGCCTATCCATTGTGGATAAGATCAAATCAACTCAACCAATCACAATGAAGTGATGCAATCTTTTGTCAATGGACATAACTCTTCGTATGGATGGACGCAACCCTTCAAACTCTATAAATAGGGCTCTAAACCTTACAAATTTCATGCAAGTGTGGGGTGGCACAAGTGGTGGAAAAGTAGTGCATAATGTGTGTGTGTAGATAGAGAGAAAAATTATTTAGTTTTCGCTACATTCATAAGTGTTAGCTAGAAAATGTATAAGTGACTCGAATACTTATTTCGATCACTAGATTTCTCTACATATTCGAGCGATTGTCGTATAAGTGTAATTGCAAATCACTTATCAATAAAAGTTTTCGTTCTTTAACATTAGTTTATTTGATATTCACAAAGAATAGCATCCTAGCGGAGGTTCTGTACGGGCTGAGACCGAATTTAAAGTAGACGCATGAATTGCGGGAATTGACGACTCCCATTAAAAAGTGGATACGATTTTATCAACTTTAGCTTTCACTTGCACACCTTACAACTTTGCTTTACTTTCTACTTATACTTTCTATTTCGAAGTTTATGATATGACTATGTGTCATAATGTGTATTTCATGTTTAGTCTTTTATATGAATCAAGTTATATGCTTTTGAGTTAACTTTAAGGGTAGTTTCGAGGTTAACGAGATTGTGTATAGTCACTGGATCTGTGATTATAATGCTGTTTAGTTAGCCAACATTTTTGGAATGGTAACTTGCTAAATGTGGCTATGTGATAGCGACCCATACTAAGCATAGTAATATTGTTATCCAGGTTTATATAATCATCTTAATTCATTTGCATTAGATTTAGAAAAGTCATTTCATGTGTTGCTCTGCGGTGAATAATTGAATATTTGAGTGTCTAAAACCGAGTCTGTTAAATTAATCTAGTGAAAGTAATATCTTTGATGACCTTGCATGTTTTCTTTGCTATACTTATTCGTAGAAAAAATCCATATACTTTTATCTTCTCTAATCTATCATACATTTATCTATCCATTCATCATTTCAATTCTTCCCAACTACAATTAAAACTATTTTATTTTCTTTTCTTTGTTCCGTTTCTCTTGTTGATCTTTAGAGCTGGTCCTTCCCTGTGGGATCGATATCTTTTAAAACTAAATCGTAATTGTATACTTGCACTGGTTACCATTTTTCTATTTAGATAAGTGGTATTGACATCACCTGTTCGTATGTTGAACTTTTATCTTATCGGTAGAGAAGTAGAGAACAAGGTTTTTAGCTTCATATTAGAATATAACCCCACTAGCATCTCTGGTTGAAATGTGCCCTAATAAACGATCGCAAACCGAGCTCAATTATTCCTAACATCACATTTTCAGTTACTGATCTCTTTAATGATGGAATCTATCACAATAGGGCTTTATATTTGAAGGCGGACATACTTGGGAGAGTAATGCATGTGTTATGATAGATGATGGCTCAGCATTGAATGTATGCCCTAGGTAAGTTCTTTTGATATTGGGTTTGAGCAAAAGAGCTTTGAGAAGATCTTCCACATCAAGGCCTACAATGACTCAAAGAGGGTTGTTATTTTGAGGTAGAAGTACCCATTGGCGAAGTAGCTTCGACAGTTACTTTTACGATTATCTACATTCTAGTTACTTTCTCATTGTTATTGGGACGCTATAGTTTCATGCCTTAGGAGGGATGCCATTTACGCTGCATCAGAAAATAAAGATACCTTTTTGAGGCAAGGTCATCACCTTAGAAGCTGCTGGCGAATCGACAGCTGCAGCCATGGAAATGGAAAATGATCATATGAAGGGGTTTTCCATAGCAATGATAAATGAGGCAGGTGAGAGTCAAGAGGAACAATGGTCCCCTTGGATTCAAAACTATATGAGAAAGCATCTTCCCCCAGGTACTGGTTTAGGGGCACATGGATAAGGGATGAAGATATTCAGTATGGGAAGTGGAGAGGTGAAACCTGTAGGCCTTGGTTATAAAGGGAAAGAAGTCAAGGTGCCCCATTCAAAGAGGATGAATATAGTTGATACCTTCAAACGCCCTTGAGAGGAAGTTTATGATGGTACCCTTGAGAAAGTCAAGCATAAGGGGAAATCCTTAGCCAGATTCGAGATATTCTCTGATGTAGTGGACTTCACCAAATACGGGAAAAGACCAAATGTGAATATGTTGAAGGTAGGAAGAGCAGTAGTGGACACCATGGAGGCAATCCTTGAAAATTCGAATGAGGAGGTTAATGATCAAAAGAAATAGAAAGTGGAGGAACCTTATGTTGAATTGGGAGAGAACCTATCTAAGGTCATCCTGGAATTATTCAAGGCACACTTGACAATCAAGGGATCTGAAGATAAGGGACCAAAAGCTGATGAAGAGCAGGTAGACCAACTGGTAGTAAAAATATCCAGGTTGATGAAAGGAAAGGAAAAGATGGATTAAGGGAGTAGCAGCAACGGAGGCAACACTAATCTAAAACAGCAAGCCAAGCCCAGAGGACCAGGGAGAACCAATCCTTGTAGATATGATAAGCCCAACAGCTCTAGAAAATGACCTTGAAGACTTTCCGTCTGTGGAAGATGACAATTCCTTTGTATCTCTCTTTGACATGAATGATGTAATTTATAATGCCTATAATAATGTCAAGGACTTTGCTTATTTGGGTGGTGTTTGTAATAATGGTCATGCATGTCCATTCCAGCATTCATCCAATGTTTTTAGCATTATCGATACTTCACTTAAAGAAATTAATTTAAGCACAAATGAAAATCCAAAAAATGATATCCATTTCCAATGACTTATCCACTAAACATGCCTTGGATCGATCATCACATCACGGAACATTGTATCCCTACCAATCTTGAATTTCGACCGGTCAAGCAAAAAATGAGGAGATTACGCCTAGAGTGGGACGAGAAAGTGAAAGAAGAAATTGCCAAGAAGATTAAAGCTAAGTTTCTAGAAGTAGTAGAATATCCTACATGGCTCTCCAATATAGTTCCTATTGAAAAAATGGATGGAAAGGTGAGAGTTTGCGTCGATTTCCAGGACTTGAATAAGGCTACCCCAAAAGATGATTTCCCACTCCCGCATATTGATGTATTGATTGGTAGTGCTGCAAGAGCTTCTATGTACTCATTTATGGATGGTTTTTCAAGCTATAATCAAATATTGATGAACATAAATGACAAATTTAAGACCTCTTTCATCACTGCATGGGGCACATACTGCTATAGAGTCATGCTGTTTGGATTGAAGAATGTTGGGGAAACATACCAAAGGGCAGTTACTACTTTATTACATGATCTCATACACAAAGAAGATGAAGTATATGTAGATGACATGCTGGTAAAATCCCCCACATCGGAGGAACATCCTATGATCTTAGATAAATTTCTTACTCGCATTGAGAAGTATAACTTGAGGCTAAACCCTAAGAAATGTGTATGTGACGTCACATCGGGAAAGCTTTTGGGTCACATAGTTAGGCAATGAGGTATTGAAATGGACTCTGAAAAGATTAAAGTTATTAGAAATATGCTAGTTCCTAGTAATGAGAAGGATTCGAAGTTACCTCGGGTCTTTGCAGTACGTTAGCAGGTTTATGGCTTGACTCACAATGATCTATAAATCTATTTTTCAAGTTACTAAGGAAGCAATAGCCAATCGTATGGAACGATCAATGTCAGGTTGCTTTCGACAAGATAAAGATATATTTAACCAATCCTCCGGTGTTAAGACTACCGACACCCAGGAACCATTAATTTTGTATTTGGCAGTTGAAGAAAAGTCCATAGGGGTAATGCTAGTCCAGGAATAAGAAGACAAGAAGGAGCATGGGATTTATTATCTTATTAAGAAACTGCTAGATTATGAATCCTGGTATACGATAGCAGGAAAGACTTGTGCTACTATGGTATGGTTGACAAAGAAGTTAAGGCATTACTTCTAGTTTTATCTCATAAAAGCAATGGCCAAGGTAGACCTAATGAAGTATCTTTCCCAGACACCATCATTAGCTGGGAAGTTATCTAGATGGTTATTGTTACTCTCAGAATTTGAGATAGAATACATTATGAAGAAGGTTATTAAAGGGTGAGAAGTAGCCAAATTTCTAGCCAATCAACAGATCGAGTCTGAGTATATTGAGAATTTGGAATTTCCTGATGAACAACTAGCAACGGTGAGTGAAGAGCCGCAGAAGTGGATGATGTTCTTTGACGGAGCGGTGAACAAGAAAGGAGCTGGTCTTGGTGTGATTATCATTACACCAGTTGAAGAAGTAATTCCTCTATCCAAACAAGTAGAATTCCCCATGGCCAATAATGGAGCTAAGTATGAATCATGTCTATTTGGGATTATCGCGTTGCTAATATTTGTAGGTCCGTAAACTGGTTGATAACAATAGCAGCGGGGGGTGAATGCTTAAATTGGGTTACCTTTTAGATCTTTTTCAATTAAAGTTAACTTAGTATGGTTTTTATATGCATGCTGAGTGTGATATAAAAACGTATAAACTGCTCAACTGGCATAGTTTATCTTCAACCTTTAACTGAGTAAAGATTACTCAATGCGAGTTGGATAACAAGCAAATAAATGATATGAGAGAGATGAATGAGAAAGAAGCTAATGAATCTAATCACTTAGAGTTAGAACGATTACACTTGGGATTTTATCCTGGTTCAGCCCCTAACCTACCTCTAGTCCCCAAATATCGTCTCCAAGCTTTAATCCACTAGTGGTTCATTCCTTCAATAGGGAGAGAAGCCTTTATAGTGGGTAGACTCTATTACAGAAAGTTCCTCCTTTCTAACTACCGCTCAAACTCAGTTTGGGTACCCTTCCCAAACTGACACTCAAGATAAATAGAATATAACAAACTGAATTCAACTTATAATACGTTGAATCCTTACAAGGCTAATCTTATGAGTGATTCTCTCTATTACAAACTTATAGATCTATTGATTGTTTGCTTATTACTTGCTAGCAAATTTCTTAAAAGCAGAGAAGATTTTCTCAAGGTTTTGCTCTTAGGAAATTCAAGGTGATTCACCAAGTTTGAACATCTGCTTTAGTCTTCTATTTATATTGTAAATCTCTAAGAAGTAGCCATTGCAAACTTTGAGGATATCACAGATCTTCAATTTCTCATTTCAATTTAATCTTTCGAATCTTCTCGTTAGAGATAGATTTCAGGACATTTAGAAATAGGAATTGAACATTGTGGTGTGATTTGTTTCCATTTCCAAATTCTCATTTTTCTTCAAGCAATCTAGATCTGTGCTTAGGAAACATGGCGTCTTTCTGTTGGATGACTTTGATAATGTTGCGAGATGTGCACGGAGATTTTTGATATGCGACGCATTTCACGGGATAATTCATTATTCTCTGATTCTAATGAGGAATTTTTGACACTTTGTACATCCACGTTTAATGTTGTGAGGACTTATTTCAGCGTCTTTTCTCCTGAAAAATAACAATGGAATATTCTATTCCTTCATAGACAGTGTTAGTAGCACACGCTTCATGGTGATAATCAGCATCGCAAAAACTATTACTTTTGGATAAGTAATATTGTAACTTAGCATGAGTTGAGTGATGATAACTTAAACTATATAGTAATCAGCACATATTTGGCTTTTCCTACACTAAGTAAAAGTATTCTTAGTGTTCAATTAACTTTTACTATCCCATATTGATTGTTATCACCAAAACTTTTGAGTACTGTGAGGTATTATTAACTTGGGTTCTACAATCTCCACTATTTTGGATAGATAGCAAACTAAATGGTAGAAGAAGATAATTGATATAGTTTAGAGTTATCAGATTACTTGAAAGCAAAGTAAGAGCTCCGTTTCGCTGAGTGACTTTCCTTGGTCAGCTTAAGCTCTCCCATACTGAGTGAGTCTTTTCTTCAAGCAGCTCAGCTCCCCCATACTTAGAGGATTTCTTCTTTGATTTGGGATTTCATCTTACTTTGGCTTATCTTCAGTTTCTCATATATTTTCCTACATAGATATGTTAGATATACAGCATAAAATATACTTAGCTATAGAAGTTAAGAAGATCTTAACTTGAGGTGAAAGACTTGTATTTTATTAATATAA
>CATIWQ010327361.1:0-21594 GCA_949673415.1 Euphorbia schlechtendalii | reverse complement strand
CTTTTCGTTATTTTCCCACTTTTCTTTCTTTCTTATCCTTTCCTTTTTTCTGTTCTTTTCTTTGGTTTTTCTTTTCCTTTTTCTTTGTTTCCCACTTCTTTTCTTTTCTTTGTCTGTTTCTTTCTTTTTATTTTCATTATCTTTTAAATTTGTAAATTGAATTGTGATTTGGATTCCGATCTCTATATATTGTAAGTTTTCATTTTGTAATGGCGGACAAAAAATTTTAGTTTGAGAGTGCTTTGTAATTAATGAGTGGTGCGCAACGAGTCTGTAAGAATTAAGGAGGAGATTATAGACTACCTCCATAGCGTGATCTATAGGTATATTTCCATCTTAAGCTTGTAATTTTTATTTTTGTAATATATTATTTTAATCAATAATAAGTTATTTATACCCTCATTGATGGAGGGGTAATTGCTTTGTGTTAAATAATGCCATGGATACTATCAGATTATAGCATGTTATGTTATTATGCTTAACAGACTAGATATACATGATGATTGTTAATTACTTGTTTAATATGCTTATTTAGAATTATTTAGGTTTATTTATATCTTTTTAAATTTATATGTTAGATTACAGAATAATTTTTAAGTACTTGATATGATATAAAATCTGATTTATATAGTCTTCTGGAATATTTACCATGCTAGGATTTTAATATAAAACTGGACTAGGTTAGATTTTAGGACAATCAGACATTTTACGATTAGGCTCAAGGCGCATTTAGCCGTTTTAGCCGTGGTTAGGCGTTTAGGCATTTATGTGTTGACTCTGCTCAAAGTAAAACGTCTTGACAGTCTTTTAATTTTGTAAAATTGTTCCTATACCCTGAGTCTTATATTGATATATTTAGCATGGTTTATGTTTTAGTAGACTGTATAAGTTGAATTTTATATTATTTTAAGGATTAATAATTTATTCTGTATATTTTAAATGTTACGTATTTACTGTTTATACATATGTATTTACTATTGTTTTATACGTATTTACTGTTCATATATACATTTTTTTACTGTTGTTACTGTTCATATATACGTATTAACTGTTCATGTACGTTAGTATCTCATCATGTATGGTTCGGTCCAGTCTTGTATGGTATCAGAGCCATGTTATTTTCTACGTATTCTGGTATTATTTAACACATTTTATCTAATTAATATAAATTTTAAGAAATTAATAAATTCAACTGAAAATATAATCTTGTCATAATAGTTATTTTACATATATATATATATATATATATATATATATATATATATATATATATATATATATATATTTCTAAAATTTCAAATGTTCTAAGAACTGAAGTTCTCTTTGGAAAAGCATGGATCGGTTCTGTGAAACTAGGATAGGCAGAAGCTTATAAGACACTGCAATATTTATATCCCTTTACTTATTTTCCCACTCCAAACTGTCTATAGTGGCCGAAAATAACATTAAAAACTTATATTTTGGTTGGAAGTATTAAAGTCTACTACTGTATAGCTGGCCATGGATTAAATAAAAAATTTATATTGGCATTGAAATATTAAAATTTTTAATGTGTATTGACCAACATTTCTACTCCCTATTTCTATTTGGTAATAACTTTCTTCACAGCTACTTATCTAATTATCAAATTAACCTATGTTGGTCGCGATTAGGCTAAATAACATGGACAGAAGGAGGGTTGAATGTCCTAAATTGTTTCTAGGTAGATATTTTAATTTTTTTAAACTGATGTGACTAATTGTTGATTTTATTTTAAATGATGAATGATTGAACATTTTAGATCTGGGAAACACATCTATCAAACTGAACTCATTAAAAAAACTCAGCAGTGCCAACTAAAACACTTAGATAAGAACACAATTTGAAATAAATGTGTGTTGAGCTAATTCTATGCTAAGTAAGCGAATATGTAAGGTTAAGAAATGTAAAAAATCGATTTTATCCTTGTTCAGTCTCTTGCCTACATCCAATCCCCAGATATCTTCTCTAAGCTTTAATCCTCTATAAGTATTCCTTTAACTCACAACAAGTAGATTACAAGCGAGTACTTTCCAAGCTTCTACTACTCCAATAGTTTGAGTATTCTTCTCAGATTGCTATTACTAAGAGAATAAATTATTCAACCTAGGAGAACAGCTTATAATGCGTTGTACACTTTTACAAATGATAATATAGAGCTTTTCTATGATCTAATTTGATTCGAAGAACAGAGTAATGACTTGTAGTAGTTCTTCTAAATTAGGAATTTCATGGTTGCTGAGAAATTTTGACAGAGCTTTAGCACTTAGGATATTCCATGTTTATTCACCAAGTTTGAAGGTTGCCTTTAGTCTTCTACTTATTTAATCATCCACCTCGTAGTTATTGAGTCTTCGCTATGGTAGCCATTGCAAACTTGTCATTCAACTCTTTTAATCATCCAATTTCTCTTCTCGTAGTCTTCAAAATTCTTCCTGTTGGAGATAGATTTGAATTCACTGTGAGAGAGAATTATATCTATTGATGCGTAAGTTAATCCATTAATCTACGAGATTAAATAGTTGAAATGTTTTTATCACAATGTCTTGATCTTCTCTTGATTCTGTCCTAGCGAGATGGGGCACGAACTGCTATGTAGATTCTATTTTTTGGTTTATCATCCTAGCATTGGCAACATAGCACGACTCATTCTAAAATATGAGGAGAATGTCCGTTGATCTTGAATTCTAGTGTTAACAGACCAACATTTTAATACAAACTGCTTTTCTCTTATGGGATCTCTTGATCATTTTTTATTTCAATGCCACATTATCTTTGGGAATTGAAAAGAATCAACTAAGAAATATTTTATCCTCTACAGAGAGTTAAAAGCATATAGTGTTACAAACAATAACTTTTTGAATATTCAACACAAGATATAGTACAAATGAGAGCTGAGTTATTTGTATTCTCATTATGCTGAGTTATTAACTTAGTAGCAAGTATCCAACATAAATAGTCTAAGTATAATTAGGTTAACACACAAAGCGTAATCTAATCTTAGCTATCCCTAATTAACCAGAATAAAATGTTGATCACATTATTGAGTTATAGTTTGTTTTCCTTCATGATTATCATCATAAAATTTTTAACTCAAGATTACTGAGCAATCTTTAAGTTGAGTCCAATAAACTTCACCATTTTTTATCGATGGTAAACATTCAGTATCAAGTTATAATTCGCTAAGTAAGAAATTAAAATAGATTCACCTTAACGGATACAAGACTCCCTCATGCTGAGTAAATTGTTGAGACTTTGTTGAGCTCTCCCCATACTTAGAGAATTCTTGCTTTGGTGAAAGTCCTCAATAAGTTAGCATCCAAGTCTTGCTTTCTTTCTGTAATAATGTTAGAAGAAATATGTCGCAGCTATATCAATTTAAAGAGATATTAACTCGATTAATAAACACTTATAATATTTTCTATGGATAATTATAACATTTTAAGTACAATTTATTCCTATATTGAGCTAATCTATTAAAGCTTTAATATATTACAAATTCATAGTTGAGTATATGCTTATATTCAGTAACGCTGGTTTGAGTTATAGGCAGGATTGATATTGAAAGGAGGATCTACTTGTCTTCTTCTATTAAGCTCATTTAGGTCAATCTTAGGAGGAGGGCTTCCCAGAGGGAGACTACTCTTAGCCTTAGATTGTTGTTGTTGCCACTGCGAAGTAGTATTGGGTTGAGGTTGATGCTTCTTTACTAGGAACTTTTGAGCTTCATTGAGAGCTTGCTTCTGTCTCTCCCTCTTTGCCTTCACATCTTGCATAGTATCTTCATAATTTTCATTAATGGTATTTATGGCAAGCTGGAAGTTAGCATAGGTTCCGGAGATATTAGGATCAATCTTAGCATTCAGCTCCTCTTTGCATTCATCATCGATACAACTGTAAGCAAGTACCTTCATGAACCTCACCGCAAGGCATTCATAGCTCATTGGGAGATAACCCTTTCTTGAATGCTCATGGTTAAATCTAGCCAAAACCTTGTCTATGAATGTACTATGAGAAAGACTTAGCAACATTCTAGATCTATCATGGTAGATCTTTTTACTAGTATAAAAGCTACATCTCCAAGGTCTTTCGTGGAGAATTTCTTGGACAACCATGACTTCACTATCTGAAGAAAAGGAACATAGTTTCCTATTAGTAATATGTCATCGACATATAGTATAAGGAAAATGATCACGCTCCCACTAGCCTTCTTATATACACATGGCTCATTAGCGTTTAACACAAAATAAATTTCTCGGATTATCACGTCAAACCTAATATTCCAACTCCTTAATGCTTGCTTAAGTTTATAAATGGACCTTTACAACTTGCATACCATTAAGCCATCCTAGGATGCAAAACATTTGGGTTCTGTCATGTACAAATCCCTATCCAAGTTCCCATTAAGGCACATTATTTTCACATCCATCTGCTAGATCTCATAATCGTTATGATCAGTGATGGCAAAGAGCATACAGATAGACTTCAACATGGCTACTGGTGAAAAGGTTTCATTATAGTCAATGCCTTCTTTTTTATTGTAACCTTTTGCAAATAGCCTTACCTTATAGGTAATTATATTACCATCCATATAAGTTTTCTTCTTGAAATTCCACTTGCACCCTATGGGCTTAATCCCACTTGGAGCATCAACCAAGCTCCAAGCTTAGTTTTCATACATGGAGTCCATCTTTGACTTCATGGCTGTAAAGCCTTTTTCAGACTCCAGGCCTTCCATTGCCTCCTTGTAAGTCTTGAACTCATCATCTTCTATAAAGAAGATATGTTTATCATCATTGATGAGAAAACCATATCGCTCGGGAGCGGTTGGAGCTACACCTAACCTACTCAATGTTAGTGTTATAATAGGCTGTTCCTTGCTCACACTTTCTTGTATAATAGGTGTAGGAATAATCAGTTGATTGTCTGTTTGATCTTCCTGAGTGCCTAACTCAAGATTGCTTCCACTAGTTTTCGCAAGTATATGCTCCTTCTCAAAGAATTGAGCATTTCTAGAAACAAGCACCTTTTGTTCCTGAGGATCATAAAAGGTATAACCCATAGTCTCCTTAGGGTAACCTACAAATAGACACCTATCAGACTTAGCATCCAGCATATCTGAAGTTGTCCTCTTTGCATAAACAAGACATCCCAAAACTCGCAAGTGAGAAAGAGCTGGTTTCTTACCATACTAAATTTTGTATGGTGTTTGATCAATTGATTTTAAGGGCACACTGTTTAGAATATAAACTACACTCTAAAGTGCATAACCCCAAAAGGATCTACTAAGTTCTACTTGGCTCATCATGGACCAAACCATATCGAGTAGGATTCGATTTCTCCTTTCTAACACTCCATTGTGTTGAGGTGTATTAGGAGGTGTCCGCTGAGATAAAATACCATTACCCCTTAGATAATACTGAAACTCTTGGCTTAAGTATTCACTGCCTTGATCTAATCGAAGGGCCTTGGTACTTTTCCCAAGCAGTTTCTCTACTTCGGTTTTGAACTCTTTGAATTTCAAAAAACTTTCAGACTTGTACCTCATTATGTATAGATAACCATATCACGAGTAATCGTCGGTAAAAGTTATGAAGTAAATGAAACCCTCATGTGTTTTAACGGTCATTGGACCACATAAATCAGAATGTATTATTTCCAAAGTACTAGTGGTATGCTAACCCTTTCCTTTGTAAGGTTTCTTAGTCATCTTTCCCTTTAAACAAGGTTTGCACGCCCCATAGGATTCCCATTTCATTGGACCCAAGTCACCACATTTGTGTAACTTAGTTAAGTGAGTCTCATTTATATGGCCTAGACAACAATGCCATAAGAATGAGGATTTCTCATTATCTAACTTTGATTTCTTAACAATGTTCATATTTAGAATTTTAGTTTTAGTATCTAGAACATAAATGTCATCAACACATATTCTAGGAGCATAAAGAACATTATCGCATCAAATTTGACAATCATTATTAGAAAATAAAATCTCAAATACATCTATTGCTAAATGCGTAATAGAAATAATGTTCTTAGTGACAGCAGGAATACATTAGCAATTGTTCAAACCTAAAACTAGGCCACTAGGAAAATGAAGGCTATATGTCCCTATAGCTGCTGCAGCAACCCATGCTCCATTTCCAACTCTTAGGTCCATTTCTCTCTTTGCAAGCCTTCTACTATTCCCCAACCCTTGCATAGAAGTACAGATATGAGTACCACAACCAGTATCCAATACCCATGTAGACTAGTAAGGAACTATAGAGAAACTCTCTAGTGTGAACATACCTCTAGAAATTCAAGCCACAGCTTTCATCATTGTCCGATGAGCTTGTTCCAAGAGAAATATTTTCCCTCTTCAATTCTAACTTGTTCATGAGCTGTCTCTTAACTTTTAAACCTTTTAGTTTCTTCAAGTTAAGGTCCTCAACATTTACTTACTCCTTGAGTTTATTTCTAAACTCAATCTCATAAATCTCGAGCAATTCCATGAGTTGGGTCAAGGTACAGTTGGGAGAACACTCAATAAGCATCTTCTTGAAGGAATCATATTTATTGGGTAATCCCCTCAATACCATTTCCCTCAAGACTGCTTTATACAAAATTCCCAACTCTCTAATTTTCTTAGAGTTGTCATATATGTATATAACCAACTCTACTGCTTAGGTGTCTCCCTACAAGTTACTGTGGAACATTTTATCTTATAATCTTTCCATCGAGTTGAGATGATGACTCATGGTTGTGAGAACCAACCCTTTGTACACACATGTGTACTTTAAGAGCATGTTGTCTAACAAACTCACAATTTCTCTTATGCTCCTTATAATCATTCATCTCACATGCACAAGCATTATTACCAAGGTGTTTGAGACTTGGATAAGTTAGAACCTAATCTAGTTAGTAGTTCTGAAGAACTCCTTGAATAGCCTCAAACCACTCATTGAAGTTGTAAACATCATATTTTATGTCAATAAGATGACCAATATCAATGCAAGTATTTTTGTTGGTGATCATATTCAACCTAGATATGAGATAGAAATTGTTCAGACATTAGTATATATACATGAATTTAATATAAGGTCTATAATTAAATGTATAACTCCTACTATTTTTATCGACATTTAAACAGCCCCTTCTATTTAAATTCGGGAAATTTGTTCCAACAAATTTTCCTCAATAGGTAGCATCCATAGCCATTCATCATGATCCCCGCTATAGTAGTTTAAGCCACAATGATACAACCATGGTTGGAATCTATCCATTTGCATCCCATACAATTGCTAATTCATTTGAGTTCTCTTTCTCGAGGCGTGCATACATGATTGTACAACTCTTCAAATATGTCTCCATTCTGGCATCAGCTCCATTGATAAGGACAACTAACCTATTTTGGTTAAGGCATTAACCCCATCTAGTCTCATAACCAAACACATGTTAAAGGAAAGCATGTTGTACATGTTCTTACATCCGCTAATAAGGTTCTATCATGACTTATAACAGGAAGACTATTTACCGCCTTAATATTGTTGTAGGAATTTTATTTGTGCAGTTGGTCTCACCCTAGTCTAGGTCTTATACGATGGATATGATTATGATAATAAGAATTCTGGGCTATTTGGAATTATTAATCTAAGAGAACATGCTCAAGACTGGTACATCATAATCATTCCATTTTGCGAAGACTCCACATAGCATGCAAAATAAACAAGGTCCATGTTTATGTTCTTGTACCTATGTCTATTAATTTTAATTTAGCAACTTAAATCACATTTGTAAAACCATATGCGAAATCCAATTCCCATACTAGAAATCAACTAAGTCATAAAAAGTCCCTTGGGAACACTTGAACCTAATACCAATGGAGATTTCCATGTAGGAGAGCCCCCCTTAAAGTGAATGAGCAGCCAAGTCCAATCCTTTCAAAAATAACCACAGGCACTTCGATTTATTGTACCACAAACAATTATGAATTAAAGATTTCAATCTTTTAATTGAGTGAAGTATGGGATGACCCTCAATTTAAAGCATTTACACATGTGGTAAAATATTGTTAATTTATATGATAATCACCTAGACTAAGTTAGAGCAAAACCTTAATCTAGTTATCACATCATTTTCTATAATAAGAATTGAAACTTAAGTCATGCATAGCATACTTCAATAAATTCATAGAAAATAATAATTTCAACAAATTATCATCAATCATGCATAGCATAAGGCAGATTCTAATACCACTGCTAGTTAATTAAGATAGTAATTGAACATGCAAACTTGCAAGATGGAATTTCAAAACATAAAATTAATTCTAAAGGATCTCCAAAGCATGCCATTATTGATATTATCTAAGTTGAAACGTTTCATAGATGCATATAGGTTTATAAAAAAACCTAGCATCTAAGTAAAGAGCATTACCATTTGATGCGTGCCTCTTTTAGAGAAATTCGATAGAACTCTGTTAGCACTAGCTTCTAATCTAGGATAGCCTCTACGATTGATCCACACGGATCTTCACACACCAAAACCTCCATTGAGAAAGAACCCGCTGGTAGACAACAACTACTAGACCGCTTGAAGACCAACCCAAAAATATTACCTAGAAGGCTATCTTCCAAATTGAATAAGCCTTCAAAAAAATTCTTGCGACATAGGAGAAACTCGTGGAGGATGTTGCAAAAATATCATGAAGAAAAGATGTTGAACTTAAAAGGAAGGCTGAGCTGAAGAGTGTGAAAAAGGAGAAAGGGGGCAGTTATATATATGGAGGAGGGGAGCTAAAAGCTTAAAGTTTTTCCAATGTGGGATAGAGAAAATCCTATCCCACAAGCGGGTCATCCACGTGGATCCCTAGGATCCATAGGTTGACCCGCCCTAGCCTACCTACGAGGGCTGTGTTATAGCCACATAATGCAAGCCCTTACAGACTTGTCTTATCCCGCAAGCTAGATCTTGCTGGCTATCCTATAAGCCCAGCTTGTGGGTTGTTATCAAGACTACTTAGAAGGCCCACGCAACGGTGTCCAAGGCAGCACATGCTGGCCTACTGCTCGCTAGCACATGCTGGCCTAGTGTTAGCTCACGCTAGTGGCCAGCAAGAAATTTTTACTCGTTGGGTAGCCATGCAGGCCCCACCCGTGAACAACCCATGTTCGTAAGGCCCACTCGCAATGGGGAAAATCCCTTGCTATGCTCCGTGCAATTTTTTCAAAATTCTCCTTTAATTCCTTTTGATCCTTTTAATTAATATATAGTCCAACCAATTAGTAATTTGTCCAACGATTTTTACATCCTCAATATTCTTGGTATATACCCATAAGTTCTTTACTTAGTTTGGTAAAGACCTAAAGTGTGTGACCTCATAGGATCTTGAAGTTTAGAGCTGCTCGTGGTTAACCTAAACTTTGCTTCCCATCCGAGAACCTTCAGGCTCAGTGTTCCAAACTGATATGGAACCCGATAACTCTCAACGATAAAATGGGCTTTCTAGCAAAGCATATGATCTGCCGATACTCAGAACATCACGTGGTTGAGACTTGATTTTGTTTTAAAATAGCAACCAATACAATACACTCCTTCCATCAGGTTAAGTACCTTCTAATTTATTAATCTCGGATTAAGTGTTTGCTCATGTAATAGTTGTATCTATCTTGAACTTAGACTTGTTCAAGAAGAACACCACTCGCCATAATGTATCAATATTGGCTAGAGACCTGTTCTATCAATCTTATACTCTGATTAGAGTTTTATGAGTATGTCTCTTCAATAGGAGGCCTTAAGATACATCTCCCATGATATCACCATATCAGGAGTGATGGATCCCATCTTCACTACTCGGCTTACCAACGAGTTATTATCATTATACACTTAATCACTCATATCATCCTAATCGCCAGGGTATGAATAAGTATGACCAAAAGTATAACAACTCCTACATAAGGTATTTAGTATCTCAGGTTTGAGGATACTTGTACTGCTATTGTAATAAGAAATGACACCAACACATGGATATAGTTATTTCTGAGTGTCTATCTTATAGCGGTCTCCAATGTATTGCTCGAACACATTCATGTGTTAATTCAAGGTACCACCTTCAGATCGTGAGATTGGCTTCTTGGATCTAATCCAAGGAGTAAGCCTACGCATGCCAATCTGTCCAAGGAGTAAGCCTACACATGCTAGTCTATCCATTCCATTAATGTCCAATCTCAATGAAACTACGACTAGGGATGTTTAGACTATTCATAGTAACACGTATGTGCAATTCTCACACCACATAGCTCCCACTATATCCTCACACTTTTATGCTATGAATTAGTCATGGAATTTGTCTCATCAATGCGCATATACATATGTAATATTATACATATATGATACTAGCGAGATACATAAATGAATAGAAAGCATTGATAAGCAACAAAGATGCCTTAATTATTATTAATAATAATTTGATCTGTTGGGATGTATTCTATAAGTCTATATCATTCTTAGCTACTATCTCTTAAATGGGATGGTATTTTCTAAGCACATGTCCATTTTTCTACGAGACCGTGGTTTATTTGCTTGAGCAATAGCCCCATTGTAATCGCAATAGACCATTATTAGATTTACAATGCTAGACACCACATTGAGATCACCAATAAATCCCTTAAGCCAAACAGCTTGGTTTTCCACTTCTGAGGCAACTATGTACTCAGATTCTGTGGTTGAATCAGTAGTTGTATCCTGTTTCAAACTCTTTCAAATAACTACCCCTCCATTTAACATAAACACATAACCTGTCTTTGAATTATAATCATCCCTGTCAGATTGAAAACTCACATTGGTGTATCTCTTAAAAGTGAGATCACCTTCTCCATATACTAAAAACATATCCTTAGTTCTACATAAGTACTTGAGGATAGTTTTATCGGCTATCCAGTGCCTCTCACCTAGGTCAGATTGAAATATGCTCGTGATGCTCAATGTATGTGAGATGTCAAACTGAGTGCATACAATAGCATACATGATGGACCCTATCATTGAGGCATAGGTTATTCCATTCATACGTAGTCTCTCTTCTTGTATTCTCGGAAACTCATATTTAGAAAGGTTAATCCTGTGAGACATTGGGAGATAACCCTTTCTTGACTACTCAAGGTTAAATCTACCAAAACCTTGTCTATGTATGTACTTTGTGAAAGACATAGCAGCCTTTTAGATCTATCTTGGTAAATCTTTATACAAAGTATAAAGGTTGCTTCTTCAAGGTCTTTCATGGAGAACTTCTTTGATAACCATGACTTAACTATTTGAAGAAGAGGAATATCGTTTCCTACAATAATATGTCATCAATATATAATACAAGGAAAATGATCGCACTCCCACTAGCCTTCTTATATACATAGGGCTCATTAAAACCGATTTCTTGGATTGTCTCATCAGACCTAATATTCCAACTCCTCAATGCAAACTTAAGTCCATAAATGGACTTTTGCAACTTACATACCTTTGAGTCATCTTCGGATGTAAAACCCTCAGGTTGTGCCATTATAGAATACTGTCTTCACATCCATTTGCTAAATCTCATAATCATAATGAGTGGTGATGGTAAGGAGTATCCTGATAGACTTTAGCATGGCCATCGGTGAAAAGGTTTCATCATAGTCAATACATTCTTTTTTACTGTACCCTTTTACAACCAGCCTTGCTTTATAGGTAACTAAGTTACCGTCCATGTCTATTTTCTTTTTGAAAACCCACTTGCATCCTATGGTCCTAATCCCACTTGGTGCATTAATCAAGATCTAGACTTGATTTTTGTACATGGAGTCCATCTCTGATCTCATGGCTGAAAGACATTTATTAGACTCTAAGCCTTCCATTACCTCCTTCTAAGTCCTAAGCTCATCATCTTCTATAAGGAAAAGATGTTTATCATCAGTAATGAGAAACCCATATCTCTTGGGAGTGATTGGAACTCTGCTTGACCTACTCAATGTTGATGTTATAATAGGCTGTTCCATTCTTATACTATCTTTTATAACAGGTGTAGGTATAATTAGTTGAATGTTTGTTTAATCTTCTTGAGTTCCTGACTCAAGATTGCTCCCACTAGCTTTCGCTAGTATATACTCCTTCTTGAGGAAATGAGCATTTTTGGAAACATTGACTTTTTGTTCTTTGGGATCATTAAAGGTATACCCTATAGTCTCCTTAGGGTAACCTACAAATAGACATCTATCAGACTTAGCACCCAGCTTTTCTTAATTTATCTTCTTAACATAAGCAGGACATCCCCAAACTCTCAGTTGAGAAAGAGCGGGTTTCTTACCATACCGTAACTCGTATGGAGTTTGATCAACTAATTTAGAGGGCACTCTATTTAAAATATAAATTGCACTATCAAGTGCATAACCCTAAAAGGATCTGCTGAGTTCTGCTTGGCACATCATGAACCGAACCATATCGAGTAGGGTTCGATTCCTCCATTTTGACACTCTATTATGTTGGGGTTATAAGGAGGTGTCCACTGGGATAAAATACCACTATCCCTTCAATAATATGGAAATTCTTAGCTTAAGTATTCACCGCCTCGATCAGATCGAAGGGTCTTATTACTTTTCCCAATCTGTTTCTCCACTTCAGTTTTAAACTCTTTGAATTTCTCAAAACTTTCAAACTTGTACCTTGTAAGGTACAAATAACACTCATGTGTGTTAACACTCGTTGGACCACATACATCGAAATGTATTATTTCCAAAGTACTAGTGGCATGCTGACCCTTTTCTTTGAAAGGTTTCTTAGTCATCTTCCCCTTTAAACAAGGTTCGCACGCACCATAGGATACCCATTCCATTGGGCCTAAGTCTCTGCATTTGTTTAACTTAGTTAAGTGAGTCTCATTTATGTGGCCTAGATGACAATGCCATAAGTATGAGGATTTCTCATTTTCTAAACTTGATTTCTTAACAATGTTCATATTTAGAATTTCAGTTTTAGTAACTAAAACGTAAATGCCATCCACAGATATTCCATAAGCATAAAGAATATTATCACGTTGAATTTGACATTTATTATTAGAAAATAAAATTTCAAATAAATGTGCAATAGATTAATATTCTCAGTGATAGCAAGAATGTAATAGCAATTGCTCAAAACTAAAACAAGGCAACGTGGCAAATGAAAGCTATATCTCCCTACAGTTATTGTAGCAACCCGTGTTCTATTTCCAACTATTAGGTCCATTTCCCTCTTTTCAAGCCTCCTACTATTTCGCAATCCCTACAAAGAAGTACAAATATGAGTACCACGACCAGTATCTAATACCCAAGTAGACTCATAGGGAATTGTAGAGAAAATGTCTATCATGAACATACCTGAAGTAGATGCCTCACTTGGCATCTTCTTCACTTATTCAGAAAAAAGAGCTTTGCAATCATGTTTCCAGTGGCTGAGCCTTCCGCACATGAAACATAATCCTTTGGGGTTCCCATTTTCAATAACCACATTTTTTACCTTTCTACTGATGGGTTTTAAACCTTTACATTTGACATATGCATTACTTGCCAAGGTACTTGTTCCTCTAGCACTTAGAGCTTCTTTAAAACTTTTAAGTTTCTTGATAAACTTAGATATTTTATCAGCCTTTCTTGACATAAGATAATCTTTCACAAATGGTGAATATTCATCAGAGGGTTTCTGTCATAAGCTATATGTCATGCTTGGAATCTGTTTCGATCCCTATTGAAGCCAATTTTCTTGAATAATGAAAGTATTCTATGCATCGCTCAATGGCCAGGATCCCATAATCTCTCCCAGAGTTATAAAGTAATTTTAGAATTTCATTCCATTCAATTCTCATGCCCTCATGGAGTCCTCTGAGATGAATTGGCATGGATTTTAAGTCCATACCTTGATGCTGTTTCTTAAGCTTCAAGCTCATGGTTTAGAGCATCACAAGTGATACAACGAAAGCATCTCTCTTGTGCTTAAGATATGCTTCTTTCTCTTGGATAGAAGCGTCAGCATCATGGTTGATTGGTGTGGGATTATCTAGAACATAATCCATATGGCTTTTCTCAAGTTCCTTTCTAAAAACTTTGAACCAGTCATCAAAATTAATCCCTGTCAATTTAGTGTCAAGTATTGGGCGGAGGTTTATGTTCGGATTCATTGTTCAACATAGATATAAGATAGAATTTGTATAGACATTAGTATATGTACATGCATTTAATATAAGGTCTTTAATTAACTCATAATTCCTACTATTTTCTTGACATTCAAATAGCCCCTTCTATTTAAATTCGGGAAATTTGGTTGAACCAATTTTCCTTAGTAGGTATCATCCATAGCCACTCATCATGACCCCCACTATCGCATGTTAAACCACAAAAGATAACTATGGTTGTAACCCATCCATTTGCATCTCTTGCAATTGCTAATCCACTTGAGTTCTCTTTCTTCAGACTTGCGTACCCGATTGTACAACTTCTCAAATGTATCTATAAATTAGCATTAACTCCAATAATATGGACAACTAACCCATTTTGGTTAAGGCTTTAACCCCATCTAGTCTCATGACCAAACACATGTTAAGGGAAGGCATGTTTTACATGTGCTTACATCCTTTAATAAGGTTTGTATCATGACTTATGACTAGGAAGACAATATATTGTCTTAATATTATGGTGGGGATTTTATTGGTGCCGCTGGTCTCGCCCTAGTCTAGGTCTTATACAATGGATATGATTATGAAAATTATAATTTTGGGCTTTTTTGAATTATTAACTCTAAAAGAACATGCTTTGGACTGGTATATCATAATCATTCCATTATGCTAAGACTCCACATAGCATGCAAAACAAACAAGGTCCATGTTTTAGTCAATGTACCTATGTCTATAAGTTTTAATTTAACAACTTAAACCATGTTTGTTAAACCATATGCGAAATTTAATTCCAATACTAGAAATCGACCAAGCAATAAAAGACCCTTGGGTACCTTGAGTCTAATACCGATGGAAATATCCAGGTAGGATAGGCCTCTCTTGAAGTGAATCAGAGGCCAAGTTCAATCCTTGCCAAAATAACCATGAGCACTTTGATTCGTTGTACCACAGACAACTATCATTTAAAGATTCTGTTCTTTAATTAAGTGAAGCATGGGACGACCCTCAATTAAAGTATTTACATGTGTGGTAAAACATTGCTAATTTATATTATAATCACCTAGAAAAAGTTTGAGCAAAACCTTAATCTAGTTATCACATCATTTTCTATAACAGGAATTGAACCCTAAGTCATTCATAGCATACATTAATCAATTCATTGAAAATCACACTTTAACATATTATTATCAATCATGCATGGCATAAGGCAGGCTCTGATACCACTGCTGGTTAATCAAGATAGTAATTGAACATGCAATCGTTGCAAGGTGGAATTTCAAAACTTAAAATTAAGCTATAGATCTTCTAAGCATGCCATGATTGATATAATCTAAGTTAAAACATTCCATATATGCTTTTAGGTTTATAAGCTTATAAAAGAAACCTAGCATTTAAAGGTTAAAGCATTACCAGTTGATGCATGCTTTCTCTCTTTTGGTGGCGATGTTCCTTTTGAGTAATTCGATAGCACTTCGTTAGCACAAGCTTCCAAACTAGGAGAGCCTCTACGATTGATCCACATGGATCTTCACCGACCAAAACCTCATTGAGGAAGAACCCTTTAGTTGACAACAGTTGATAGACCACTCGAAAACCAACCTGAAAATAATCAAGAAGGCTCACTTAAGAAAGAGCCTTCAAAAAGAATTCTTCAATTGTTTAGAGAAACTCATGAAGGATCTCGCACAATAAAAGAAGAAAAGGGAGTCGAATCTAGAGAGAAAATTTGAGCTTAAAGTTATTTTCAGATGTTGTAAATAGAGGAGTGGAGGCCTCTATATAGAGAAAAGGGGGAGGGGGAGGGGGAGTGTTAGACTCCCCCTAAATAGCCATATGGGATGGGAATATTCCCATCCCACATATCGAGTTGGCCATGTGGGTCACAATGACCCGTGGGTTGCAACATAAGGCAATCCCTAATGGTCTTGCCTTGTGCCTCAAGCCGGGCTTGTGGGCCTTCCCACAAAAGCTGAGTTTGTAAGCTTGCGTGCAGCTCACGCTTCTTGCAAGCACTGTCTTAGGTAGCTCTTGCGGGCCTGCAGCTCGCTAGCGCCAGTGGGCTATTCCCACGCGCTAGCTGCCAGTAAGCCCTCTGGCATGCAGGGCAGCCATGCAGGCCCCACTCTGAACATCTTGTGTTTGTTTGGGGCCCACTCGTAATGGGATAAATCCCTTGCTCGCTTCGTGCAACTTTTTCCCTATTTCCTCTTTATTCCTTTTATTAATTTGGTCCAACCAATTATTAGTTCTTCTAATGAATTCGATAACTTGTATTTTTGGCATAGACCTAGTTTATAGGTTCTTTACTTAGTCCGATAAAGACCCAAAGTGTGTGACCTCATAGGATCACAAAGTATAGAGCTGCTAGAGGTTAACCTAAACTTCGCTTCCCATCTGGGAACCTTTAGGCTCATTGTTCTAGACTGATATGGAACCCGATAGCTCTAGATAATCAAATGGGCTTTCTAGCAAAGGCATATGATCCCCCGATACTTGGAACGTTACGTGCTTGTGACTTGATTCGGTTCTCCAGTAGTAACAATACAATACACTCTTTTCATTAATTTAAGTACCATCCAATTCATTAAGTTTAGATTAAGTGTCAGCTCAAGAATAGCCATAGTTATCCTGGAATTATACTTGTTCTTGTTCACGAAGAACATCACTTGGCCATTATGTATCAAGATTGACTAGAAAACTTTTCTATCAATGTTATACTCTGATTAGAGGTTTATGAGCATGTCCCTTCAAGAAGGGGCCCTAAGGTACATCTCCCGTTATATCACTATATTAGAAGCAATGGATCACATCTTGACTACTTAGCCTACTAACTTGTGATCATTACTATACCCGTAATCATCCGTATCATCTTGATTGCCAGGGTATGAATAAGTATGACCCAAAGTATAGCAACTCCTTCACAAGGTAGCTAGTATCTCAAGTCTGAGGGTACTTGTATTGCTACTATAATAAGAAATGACATTGATATAGTTATTTCTGAGTGTCTATCTTATACCGATCTCCAACGTATTACCTGAATACATTCATGTGTTAACTCAAGGTACCACCTTCAGCTCGTGAGATCAGTTGCTTGGATCTAATCCAAGGAGTAAGCCTACACATGCTAGTATGTCAATTCTATTGATGTCCAATCTTAGTGAAACTATGACTAAAGATATTTAGACTATTCATAGTAATACGTATGTGTAGTTCTCACACCACATAGCTCCCACTATATCCTTGGACTTTTACGCTATGAAGTAGTCATGGACTTTGTCTCATCAAAGCGGATATACATATTTAATATTATACATATTGATACCAATGAGATACATAAATAAATAGAAAGCACTGATAAGCAACAAAGATGCCTTAATTATTATTAATAATAATTCGAAACCGTTTGTACATTATAACTAATAAAGATATATCGCCCTAATTCCCTCTAGGGCATACATCATGTTTAACATTGAGCACTTGCTCTGATACCACTTGTTGATCCTAAATAGATTAAAATAAGAACAGAGGGGGTGAATAATATTCTTAGTTTCTTTTTAAAATTTGAAAATAAATTTTACCAAGTTATGTTTTTAGATGCATGCTGAGTTTATCATGTTGAACTGGGTCTAAATACTATAAACTACCCAGCTTCATTATCATAGTTTATCTTCAATCATTGCTAAGTACTTTACTCAGCTCGGATTAGTTTTCAAGAAAAACTAATAAAATAGAAAGAATGATGAATGAGATCAGGCGCGATAAAGGAAAACAAGTAAGTTTAGAACTTTTTACACCTGAGACTTATCCTAGTTCAGCCCCTAGCCTACCTCCAATCCCCAGATTCCTAACTGAGCTTTAATCCACTAGTTATTCGTTCCTTCCTTAGGCAGAGAACCATTTATAACAGGTAAAAGAGATTACAGAAAGTACTTTCCTTTCGAACTACCTTTCAAAATCAGTTTAGGTACTCTTACTAAACTGACACTGATATTTATCAAAGAAAATGCGAACAACGGATTTCAACTAATAGAAATGTTGAATATTTTACAAGGTTAAATTTTAAGTGCTATTCTCTTTACTACAAACACCTATCAATAATTAGTGTTTGCTGATTGCTTGATTTGGAATTTCCGAAAGCTGGAAGTATTTGCATAGAGTTTCAGCTCTTAGAGAAATTTGAGATGATTCATCAAGTTTGAAGGTCTTCTTCAGTCTTCTATTTATAGATGAAGGTCTTGGAAATAGCCGTTGCGAATTTCTTATCTTGACAGCTTTCTCAATATCTATTCTTTTCAAATCTTTCGAATTTGCCCATTTGAAACAAATTCTAGGATTTTTAGAGATAGAGATTTTGAATGTTGAAGGGTGAGATTAATCCGTTAATCCAAAGTGTCAAAAACTCATTTGTCTTCAAGCAATCTATTCTCATAAAGAGGCGCACGAGTTGCAACGTGAAATTCTGTAATTCGTTGACTTGATTGCGCGGAGACGCTGAGAAGCGATGCATGTTAGAGAATTCCTTTTATCTTTGACTTTAGTGGGGAATCTCCAATATTCTGTACTGACACCTTTTGGAAGTGAGAACCACTATAATATCTTCTTTAATTTCAGCGCTTTTACTCCTGAAAAGTATCGAAGGAATATTTCGTTTCTCACAGAAATTGTTAGTAGCATTTGTTTCATATAATTCTCTAAGTGTCAAAAGAAACTCAGCTTTTATAATAAAAGCTCACTCATCCTAGTTAAGTCTATATCTTTATAAACTATGTAATACTTGGCTTACTCAACTTTTCTTACTCTAAGCCATATAAACTAAGTTGTTTTCCCTTAAACAAACTCAAATATACTTGATTAATTAAGAGTGCAATTAGTACTCAATTAATTTCACTATCCTAATCGGTTAGTTATTTCCAAAACGTATAAAGTATTGTGAAGTAATATTAACTTGGGTTCAACAAAACCTTATTTTGAAATCTATGTGACATTAAAGATGAGTTGTTGAGATGCAGTAAAAAAAACTCCAAATGTTTGAAAATAAAGTTTATTGTGTTTCTTTAAAATCTAATTAAGCAATCCATGTGACGAGGAACTACCAAGTATGCTTCAATGACATTGTATGGTACGACTTAACTTATCGTTGATGACTGGAAGACTCCATAAGATGAACTTCTTAACTTGGTTGGCACCTCCATATTTGAGAGACAAACTAGCGATTGAAGATATATTTTTTATTTTATTTTTGCCATTATTTTTCCAAGTAAAGCTGAGTGGTTGAGATGCAACTAAATATTCAAGGGTTGAAAATAAAGTATTTTGAGTTTCCTTAAAACCTTATTTTGGCAATCTATGTGACATACATAAGTAATTTATATGCAGGTAGGTACACTTCAAAAAAGTACCCTTTGGTATCAACCGTTTTCAAAAGGGTTCTTGTGGTATTTCAGGTCTCAAAAGAGGGCTTGAGTTTTCTCACCGTTATCAAAACAAGGTTTTTCCATCCACACCGTAAAATATGCTGACATGGCAAAAGGGTATATTTGGAAATCTTGTTTCTTTCATCTTCTTCACTTGTCAGACCCTAGATAACTAAACATCTCCTCCCCTTTCTATCTTATCCTCTCATCCAGCCACCCATCTCCACCAATCTCACCTTCGCCAATATTACAACTCAGATTCCTCTTCGACTCTTCATCTCCTAAACTTTCACTAACTTCTAGTTTCATCCCCAGATTTATTCTCAAATTACATATAACTACTTTTCCCTCTAAATCCCACAGTTCTACCCTCTCCTTCAAATCCCTCTGCTGTCAAAATCCTTCCATCCTACCGAAGCCTAATGTAACCCTAAAATCGATTCTCCGTGCGATTCCTAACTGGGCTAACCACGTGCAGGAGCGCGGAATGTGACAGAAGCGCTATCTTTACAATCACAAGAAATGGGTCGAACACAGAAGCTCCCTTCACCATGTTCGCCATCTACTCTCGAGTCTACAATCGCGGGTGATTTTGTCTTTAATTCTTCCTGTTATTGCCTTCACTTCTATTTCGGTGGTCATTTCCTACTATAATTCTGTTGTAGAGTTGCATTTCTTCCTAGAATTTCTCCTAATTTTGAGGGCCTCTATGCTGCTTTATCAGTTGACGGCTCCGTCTTTGGCGCTGTTGCTAGTCTTCAGAATAGAGGCATCTTATTCGAGGTTTGTAGAGGGTAAAATAGCCTGGACTAAGCTGAGATTGGTGGAGATGGGTGGTTGGATGAGAGGATAAGATAGAAAGGGGAGGAGATGTTTAGTTATCTAGGGTTTGATAAGTGATGAAAATGAACAAAACAAGATTTCCAAATATTCCCCTCTGCCACGTCAGCATTTTTGATGGCGTGGACAGAAAAACCCTGTTTTGATAACGGTACGAAAACTCAGACCCCCTTTTGAGACCCCGAAATACCACAAGAACCCTTTTGAAAACGGCTGATGCCACTGGGTATTTTTTTGAAGTTTACCCTAAACATAAAGTATTATGTGTTCCATTAAAACCTTATATAACAATCTATATGACGTTAAAGATGAGTGGCTTGAGATGTAGTAAAAAATTCAATGGTTGAAAATAAAGTGTTTCATGAAACATTATTTGGTACTCCATGTGACATAAAAGATGGGTGATTGAGATGAATTAAATATATCCAATAGGCAATAGTTTGAAATAAGACATTTTATGTTTCTTTAATAGAAGCTTATTAACCAATCATGTGACATTTAAAATAGGTGGTTGAGATGTAGTAAAAAAAATCCAAGGTTGAAAATAAAGCTTATGGCGTTTTTTTAAAATCTTATTTGACAATTCATGTGACATTAAAGATGACTAATTGTTAAGCAATAAAAAATCTAAAGGTTGAAAATTAAAAATTTTGTTTTTCTTTAAAACCTTATTTTATAATCTATGTGAGATAGGTGGTTAAGAAGCTGTAAAATAATACAAGAGTTAAAATTCAAATATTCGTGTTTCTCTAAAACCTTTTTTGGAAATCAATGTGACTTTAAATCATTTCACTAATAAAAGATTAGTAGTTGAGATGCAGTAACAAAATCAAGGGTTGAAATAAAATTTATTGTTTTTCTTTGAAATGTTATTTGAATGACATGAAGATGAGTTGTAGGCATGCAATAAAAAATGTAAGGGTGTAAGTTTAATTATTTTGAGTTTCTTTAAAACCTTATTTTGCAATCAATATGTCATTAAAAACAAGTCGTTGAGATGGAATAAAAATTCTACGGGCTGGAAAGAAAGTTTATGGGATTTTTATGGTTATACAATAAAAAGCCCAAATAATTATGGGCCATGTCACCCTTACTTTTTTTAAAGCCCACAAATCAACAAAATCTTTTTCCTTATACGTTCAAAACTTTTCTGATTTCTAACACCCAAACCTTTCA
>CATIWQ010327340.1:0-21069 GCA_949673415.1 Euphorbia schlechtendalii | reverse complement strand
TGCCGCATAATTGAATCTTAGAGAGTGTAGAACCGTATTGTTGAAAGTCATATATGTGCATTGTCTTGTCTTTGAGTCTTTGCATTCTCATCTTTCCAAACTAGTTTTTAGGAAAGGCATATCTACTCTACTCTTCTTATTTTCATATCTTTTCAAATTTCACCAAATCTATCTTCAAAATTATTTTAAAAAACCTTCGCATCATTTTCTTTTCGATTTCTGAACTAGACCTTCCCTGTGGGATCGATATCTTTTAAAACTACATCGCAACTGTATACTTGTAGTTATCATTATTTTTCTATTTGATAAGGGGTATTGACAACACCTATATTTCACGTGAACAAGTTTTTAGCGCCGTTGCCAGGGACAAGCCTTTCGGAACGAGAGTAGTCAAAAACTTGCGAACAAGTTTTTGGCACCATTGATATTTAGCCAAACTCTTTGTGTAAAAATTATTAAACTTATCAGTAGAAAAGTGGCGAACAGCAGGCATCAACTGGTAATGTCGTTAACTTAAATGTTAGGTTTCTTTTAATAAGTTTTATAAACTTATGAGCATCTATGAAACGTTTCAACCTGGATTATATCAATCATGGCATGCTTAGGAGATCCTTTAGGGTTCATTTTAAGTTTTGAAATTCCGCCTTGAACTTTGCATGTTTAAATACTACATTAATTAACCAGTAGTGGTATCAGAGTCTACCTTATGTTATGCATGTTTGATTATAAAATGTTGAAATGAATATTTTCTATGAATTGATTAAAGTATGTTATGCATGACTCAGGTTTCAATTCCTATAGAAAATGATGTGATAACTAGATTAAGATTTTGCTTAAACTTAGTCTAGGTGATTATGATATATATTAGCAATGTTTTACCACATGTGTAAATGCATTGAATTGAGGGTCGTCCCGTACTTTACTCAATTAAAAGAACAAAATCTTTAAATCATGATTGTCTATGGTACAAGGAATCAAGTGCCCGTGGTTATTTTGGCAAGGATTGGACTTGGCTACTCATTCACTTTAAGGGGGCTTCTCCTACCTGGAAATCTCCATCAGTATTAGGCTCAAGTGTACCCACGAGGCTTTTATGACTTAGCCGATTTCTAGTATGGGAATTAGATTCCGCATATGTTTTTACAAACATGGTTTAAGTTGTTAGACATAGGTGCAGGAACTTAAGCATGGACCTTGTTTGTTTTGCATGATATGTGGAGTCTTGGCATAATGGAATGATTATGATGTACCATTCGTGAGCATGTTCCCTTAGATTAATAATTCCAAATAGCCCGGAATTATTATTATTATTATTATCATTATCATTATTATATCCATCGTATAAGACCTAGACTAAGACGAGACCAGCTGCACCAATAAAATCCCTCTGACAAAATTAAGGCGGTAAATTATCTTCCCATCATAAGTTGTGATACAAACCTTATCAATGGATGTAAGAACATGTACAACATCCTTTCCCTTAACATGTGTATGGTCATGAGACTAGATGGGGTTAATGCCTTAACCAAAATGGGTTAGTAGTCTATATCAGTGGAGCTAATGCCAAATTGGAGTCATATTTGAGGAGTCTTACAATCGAGTAAGCACGTCTCAAGAAAGAGAACTCAAATGGATTAGCAATTGCATGGGATGCAAAAGGACGGGTTCCAATGATAGTTGTCTTGTTATGGCTTTACCTGCTATAGCGGGGGTCATGATGAGTGGCTATGGATGCTAACTATTAAGGAAAATTAGTTGGATAAAATTTGAATAGAAAGGGCTATTTGAATGTCAATAAAAATAGTAGGAATTATGTGTTTAATTAAAGACCTTATATTGAGTGCATGTGCATATACTAATGTCTGAATGATTTCTATCTTATCTAGATTGAGGATGAACACTAACACTAATAAGTATCTGTTTGGCAACAAATTTTATAAAGGAGATAATTTTCATGAGTGGTTCGAGAGTGTGATGAGGTTCCTTGGTTTGGAAAATGTACTAGATAATCCATATCACGAACTCTCGGGAGAAGATCCTTTCATTTATCAAATAGATGAGTATGTGAAGCACAAATGGGACTATGATTTCACAAAGAATTTCATGGTCAACACTATGCTTCTGAGGTACAGAGATCTATGCAAAAATATGGACTTTGAGTCTATGATTGTGCAGCTTGTGATGATGGATGAACCTGAGAGATTCATGCTATCTGCAAGCCTACGGGCTGACACCTTAGTAGTTGAGTTTTCCATGACTATTTATGATAACTCTGAAAAGTTAAGGAAAAGGGGAGTTACATATGATCAAGAGGCCTTGAAACAAATTATATTGAAAGGTCTACCACACAGGTATGACGGTTTCAAAATAGATTTTTATGGCATCGAGGATTACTGTAATTTTTCCAAGATGGTAGACCTATTGGAACAATATGACATTCAGTTCAAATATAAACTTGAAAATCAACTTGTTACTGAGGATAGGAAGATTAGAAAGTCAAGGGCTTTCAAGGTCATGAGAAGACTCATGAAAAATGCCAAAATGAAACGTGAGTTAAGAGCTCAAATTTCTGAACAAGTGAAGAAGAAGCCAAGTGAGGCATCCACTTCAGGTATGTTCATGATAGCGAGTTTCTCTACAATTCCTTATGAGTCTACATGGGCATTGGATACAGATTGTGGTACTCATATCTGTACTTCTGTGCAGGGGTTGTGGAATAGTTGAAGGCTTGCAAAGAGCGAAATTGACCTAAGAGTTGGAAATGGAGCATTGGTTGTTGCAACAGTTGTAGGGACATATAGCCTTTGTTTACCTAGTGACCTAGTTTTAGTTTTGAACAATTACTATTATATTCCTACTACCACTAAGAATATTATTTATGTTGTACATTTAGCAATAGTTGGGTTTGAGATTTTATTTTCTAATAATAATTGTCAATTTCGACGAGATAATGTTCTTTATGCTTGTAGAATATGTGTTGATGGAATTTATGTTCTACATACTAAAGCTGAAATTCTAAATATGAACATTGTTAAGAAATTGAAGTTAGATGATGAGAAATCCTCGTACTTATAGCATTATTTTCGAGGCTATATAAATGAGACTCGCTTAACTAAGTTATATAAATGTGGTGACTTAGGCCCAATGGAATGAGAATCCTATGGGGTGTGCGAACCTTATTTAAAGGGTAAGATGACTAAGAAACCTTTCAAAGGAAAGGGGTAGTGTGCCACTAGTATCTTGGAAATAATACATTCTGATGTATGTGGTCCAATGAGTGTAAAAATGAGGGTTTCATCTACTTCATAACTTTTATAGATGATTACTCGCAATATGGTTATCTATACCTAATGAGGCACAAGTTTGAAAGGTTTGAGAAATTCAAAGAATTTAGAACCGAAGTAGAGAAATAGCTTGGAAAAGTATCAAGACCCTTTGATCTGACCTAGGTGGTGAATACTTAGACCAAGAGTTTCAGGATCATCTAAGAAATAATGGTATTTTTTCCCAGTGGACACCCCCTAATACACCCCAACACAATGGAGTGTTGAAAAGGAGAAATAGAACCCTACTCGATATAGTTCGGTCCATGATGAGCCAAGTAGAACTCAGCAGATCCTTTTAGGGTTATGCACTTGAGAGCGCAGTTTATATTCTAAATAGAGTGCCCTCAAAATCAGTTAATCAAACACTATATGAATTGTGGTATGGTAAGAAACCAGCTCTTTCTCACCTGAGAGTTTGGGGATGTCCTACTTATGTAAAGAGGACAAGTTTAGATAAGATGAGTGTTAAGTCTGACAGGTGTCTATTTGTAGGTTACCCTAAGGAGACTATAGGTTATACCTTTTATAATCCAAGGAACAAAGGTACTTATTTCTAGAAATGCTCAATTCCTTGAGAAAGAGCATTTACTAGTGAAAGCTAGTGGGAGCAATCTTGAGTTAGGCACTTAAGAAGTTCAAACAAACAATCAACTAATTATTCATACACATTTTACACAAGAAAGTGTAAGCATGGAACCTGTTATAACATCAACATTACGTAGGTCAGGTTAGGTTCCAATCGCTCCCGAGCGATACGGTTTTCTCATCACTGATGATAAACATATATTCCTTATGGAAGATGATGAGCCCAAGACTTACGAGGAGGCAATAGAAGGCTTAGAGTTTTACAAATGGCTTACAGCCATGATGTTAGAGATGGACTCCATGTACGAAAATCAAGTTTGGAACTTGGTTGATGCTCCAATTGGGATTAAGCCCATTGGATGCAAGTGGGTTTTCAAGAAGAAAACTGACATGGACGGTAATGTAATTACCTACAAAGCAAGACTAGTTGTAAAAGGTTGCAATAAAAAAGAAGTTATTGACTATGATGAAACCTTTTCACCGGTGGCCATGCTAAAGTGTATCAAAATACTCCTTACCATCGCCGCTCATTACAATTATGAGATCTGGCAAATGGATGTGAAAAAAGTGTTCCTTAACGGGAACTTGGATAGAGATGTGTATATGATACAACCTAAAGGTTTTACATCTAAGGATGGCTTGTTGGTATGCAAGTTGCAAAAGTTCATTTACGGACTTAAGCAAGCATCAAGGAGTTAGAATATTAGGTTTGACGAGACAATCCAAGAAATTGATTTTGTGTCAAACGCTAATGAGCCCTCTGTATATAAGAAGGTTAGTGGGAGTGCAATCATTTTCCCTGCATTATATGTCGATGACATATTAATGATAGGAAACGATGTTCCTTTTCTTCAGCCAGTAAAGTCATGGTTATCAAAGAAGTTCTCCAAGAAAGACCTTGGAGAAGAAGCTTTTATACTTGGTATAAAGATCTACCAAGATAGATCCAAAGGCTGCTAGGTCTTTCACAAAGTACATATATAGACAAGGTTTTGGCTAGATTTAACCTTGAGCAGTCAAGAAAAGGTTATCTCCCAATGTCTCACGGGATTAACCTTTCTAAATCTGAGTGTCCGAGAACACAAGAAGAGAGACTACGCATGAATGGAATACCCCTATGCTTTAGTAATAAGATCCATCATGTATACTATAGTATACACTCGGCCTGACATCTCACATGCGTTGAGCGTCACGAGCAGATTTCAATCTAACCCAGGTGAGAATCACTTGATGACCGTTAAAACTATCCTTAAGTACTTATGTAGGACTAAGGATATTTTTTTTGTATATGGAGAATGTGATCTCTCTATGAAGGGAAACATTGACGTGAAATTTCAATCTGACAAGGATGATTACAAATCCCAGTCAGGGTATGTGTTCATTTTAAATGGACGGGCAGTTGTTTGGAAAAGTTTCAAACAAGATACGATTACCGATTCAACCATTGAATTTGAGTATATAGCTGCTTTAGAAGCAAAAAAAGCAAGCTGTCTAGCTTAAGGGATTTATTAGTGATCTTGGTGTGGTTTCCAGCATTGTAAATCCAATAGCAGTCCATTGTGATAACAATGGGGCTATGGCTTAGGCAAAAGAACCACGGTCTCGTGAAATAAATGGATATGCACTCAGAAAATACCATCTCATTTAGGAGATAGTAGCTAGAAAGGATATAAGCTTAGAATACATCTCTATAGATCAGAATCTAGCGGATGGGCTAACAAAGTCATTGACTTAGGTTAAGCATGACCAGCATGTTAACGAGTATAGCATGGAGCACATGGGCAATTGGCTCTAGTGCAAGTGGGGGATTATTAGACATGATGTATGTCCTAAAGGCAATTAGGGTGATATATCTTAATTAGTTATAATGTACAAAGGGTTTTAGATTATTATAAATAATAATAATAATAATAATAATAATAATAATAATAATAAATGCATCTTTGTTATTTATCAGTGTTTGTTTAAATTATGTATCTCACTGGTATCATATATATGTGTTATTATATATGTGCATTGATAAGACAAAGTTTGTGACTAATTCATAGCATGAAAGTGTGAGGAGATAGTGGGAGCTATGTGGTGTGAGAACTACACACAAATGTTACTATGAATAGTCTGAATATCCCTAGTCATAATTTCATTGAGATTGGACATCAATGAAGCAAACAGACTAGCATGTATAGGCTTACTCCTCGGATTGTATCCAAGTAGCCGATCTCACGAGCTGAAGGTGGTACCTTGAGTTAACACATGAATGTATTCGGGTAACACATTTGAGACCGCTGTAAGATAGACTCTCGAAAATAACTATATCCATGTGTTGGTGTCATGTCTTATTATAGTAGCAGTACAAGTATCCTCAGACTTGAGAAATTGTTTACCTTCTATAGGAGTTGCAATACTTTGGGTCATACTTGTTCATACCCTGGCGATCAGGATGATACGGGTGATTACGGGTATAGTGATGATCACATGTTGGTAAGCCGAGTAGTTTAGCTAGGATCCATCGCTCATGATATAGTGGGAGATGTACCTCAAGGCCTCTTGTTGAAGAGACACACTCATAAACCTCTAATCAAAGTATAAGAATGATAGTACGGGTTTCTAGTCAATCTTGATACATTATGGCGAGTGGTGTTCTTCGTGAACAAGTCTAATTTCAGGATAACTACGGCTATTACATGAGTTGACAATTAATTCAGGCTCAATAAATTGGATGGTACTTAACTGATGGAAGGAGTGTTTATTGTATTGGTTAATATTGTAGAATTGGATTAAGTATATGCACATGATGTTCCGAGTATCGGGGGATCATACGCCTTTACTAGAAAGCCCATTTGATTATCTAGAGTTATCAGGTTCCATATTAGTCTGGAATATTGAGCCTAAAGGTTCCCGGATGGGAAGTCAAGTTTAGGTTAACCTCTAGTGGCTCTATACTTTGGGATCCTATGAGGTCACAGACTTTGGGTCTTTACTAGACTGAGGAAAGAACTTATAGACTAGGTCTATACCGAGAATATTGACAATGTCAAAATCGTTAGATAAATTAATAATTGGCTGGACCAAATAATAATTAAAATTATTAAAAAGAATTAAAGGAGATTTTGGAAAAATTGCACAAAGTGTAGCAAGGGATTTTTCCCGTTGCGAGTAGGGCCTGCGAACACAGTTTGTTCGGGGGTGGCGCCTGCGCGGCTACCCCGCAAGTAAAAAATTCTCACAGGCCACTAGTGTGTGCTGGCACTAGGCTAGCGCGCACTAGCGGGAAGCAAGCCCTCAAGGGCTTGCCTTGTGCGACTGTAACCCAGCCCACGTAGGCGGGCTGTGGGCGGGTCAACCCACAGATCCTAGGGATCCGCACTGATGACCCGCTTGTAGGATAGTGTTTCCCTATCCCACATTGGAAAAAAGGGAAGCTTTCAGCTCCTCTTCTCCCTATATATAGCTACCTTCTTTCTCCTTTTTCAATTACTTCAGCTAAGCCTTCCTTCTGAGTTTTGAGATTTATTCTTCGCAAGTTTTTTGTGAGATCCTCCAACATCGTAAGAATTCTTTAGAAGACTCTTTCTATTTTGAAGTGAGCCTTTTCAGTTAATATTTTCGGGTTGGTTTTTGAGCGGTCTAGCAGCTGCTGTCTACCAATGGGTTCTTACTCAACGGGAGGGTTTGGTCGATGAAGATCCCTGTGTATCAATCATAGAGGTTGTCCTAGATCGAAGGCTAGTGCTACGGAATTACTATCGATTTGTTCTAAGGGAGCGCCGCACCAAAGGAAGGCACACATCAACTGGTAATGCCCTTAACTTATATGCTAGGTTTCTTTTAATAAGTTTTATAAACCTATGAGCATCTATGAAACATTTCAACTTAGATTATATCAATAATGACATGCTTAGGAGATTATTTAGAGTTAATTTTAAGTTTTGATATTCCGCCTTACAACTTTGCATGTTCAATTACTACCTTAAATTAACCAACAAGTTGACGTTCTACCCTTCTACTAAGTGAAATAAGATGCAGTGCTCATAGCATGACACTCACTACGCCATAAATGACCTGCAACAATAGAAATAGAAATAGAAATAGAAATGGTTACCCCGAAAGGGTGTCATTTGTTATGGAAAAAGGGACTTATAGCCACCCTTTATGAAATTGATTGAAAAAAGTTGCTTACATACAAAATTTGTAACAAAACTAAGTTTGGGTGACCCAATTTGAAATGAGGTAAAACAAAAGTAAATTTTTATGGCGGGATAAAAATTGAGCTAGGTAAAAAAGCGCTCTCTCTCGTCCCTCTTTCCTTTCTCCGAAACGCGCTCATATCCTGTTTTCCACCCATCTCATTCCTCGCTCGATCGATACGCCGCTGCTAGTAACTGCTCCAACAACCTTGCAAAAGCACTTGCTGATGTCGTCCACCATTCTATCAACAAGAGCATCGAAGTCAAAGGGCTTGAAAATGACGGTTCTGTCAAACCGATCGAAGAAATCCAGCGGGCAAGTCTTTGACGAAGAGGTAAACTCTCATCTCATTTCAAGATCAGTTTACTCTTAATTCCTCCAGTATCATCAATTTTGCTGTTTATCTAAATCAATTTGATGAATTTATCTCCAATTTGAAGTCTAAATGGATTAGGTTATAATTTTAGTATACAATTGAAGTGAAGTCTTCTTCCACTCGCACACATGTAGAGACACCGATTTGGAGCTTTTGTGCTTGAACTGGTTTCTGAATTAAAATTTCATTGGCATGAGCATTTGCCATATTTTCTGTTGCAAATTCCTCCATATGTTTAATTGCTTAGCAATTGGTCAAGACTCCTAAGTTTTGATATGCCTGAGAACTTGTGGACTAGCTTAGTTTTGGTCTTATATGCTATGCATGAAGAAATAACCTCTTATGATCATCTTTTATTTTTAATTTTCCCTATATGTACGTACACAAACATAAAGCAAATAGTTTTTGCTTGCCTGGTCTCAGTGTGCGCGTATGTATGACGAAAGAAAGAAAAACTTGAAGATTTTAGAATATGTATCTGTTTGATAATTAAATGCTACCCATTCTCTTCCTTATGTCATCTACACTTGGTTTTTTTATTAATATAACACAGTACTTCTATGATTGATAGGCTGCTGAAGAAGCTGTTAAAGTTTTTTATCATTGCACGTATGAAGGCAGTGTGGACATAGACTCAGTTACAAATCCTGCAATGAAAGCCTCCATATTGGCACAAATTAACCACTTATTTCTGGTATTCCTGCAATGACCCTACCAACTCTGTTTTTTGTATTCTGTTTCTACTCATCAAACTTATTTCTTTTGTTGTTTGTGTTAAAAGTTTGACTTGCTTGAGATTTGATTTTGAATTGTTCAATTAAGTTTATATCTATTGCTGATTTTTAGGATTTTATAGTTTTTTATCTGGTTATTTTCTCTTTATATTTTTATGCTAAAAAAAATACAACAGTTTGCCTTCTACGGGTGCTTGCTTGTAGGGGAATTTTACTTTTATTGTCATTGTATAATGTGACCAAGTTTCCCTTTACCATCAAAATTTCAACTTGTTGAATCATATATATCTTTCTGTGAGATGAGTAAATTGAATTAGAAATTTACCTATAAGCTTCATAACTATTGTATTCATCTATTACTTCAAATTAACAATTGTTAACTTATCGATATTTCTGGGTGTTTCATTGATTATTCATGTTCATATGCCGATTTCATCCAATTCTGATAATACAAGGTTTTTTTATATGCAGACGAAGTGATTTGTATAAAATGAAACAAGCACTATCTTTTTTTAAAATGGTTCCATATTGGAGCTTTTTTGTGTTGGCTAATGCTCTAAAATTAATCAAGTATATGGGGAATGTGGAGATTAACTCCACTCCTTTTTGGAATGTGGTAGCCACCAAGCCATTGCTAGGTGCTTTGTGTGCTGTACATTAGTTTTTATTGTGATTAATTCCTCATTATTGCTTATATAATACTTTTGTTTGTTCTACTATAGGTGGATGCAGCACTAATTGCAACTGGAAGAGCCCCATTTCCAAAGGGTTTTGGCTTAGAAAATGTATGTATTGTGATAATAATGTGGATTTTTATATATAGAATTATGAGCAGAAAGGATAAATAGTTCTACTTTTATTTTCGCCTCTTCTTTTTTGCTGAGATCAATGTGGTGACACAGCATGGATTTGTCCTTGATGATGAAAGGATGAGAGTTATTGATGCTGATGGAAATGCGGTTTGTTATCCAACATCTTTTTCAGCACATTTTGGTTCATTGCTGTTCTGATGAATGGTTTTGTATTTTCAACTATCAGGTTCCTGATATATACTGCATTGGTGGTGCGAATGGTAAAATGATGCTTGCTCATGCAGCCAGCGAACAGGGAATTTTTGGTTAGTTGTAAATCCTTGTAAACAGTCTAAACGTCTGGTATTTGTGAATTATGGCTTCAAATGTGACTATTAGTTCTAACATGTTTTATAATTCATATGCACAGTGGTTGAACAAGTCACTGGAAGGGACCATTTGCTAAATCATTTAAGCATTCTAGCGGCTTGCTTCACTCATCCAGAAATCAGTATGGTTGGATTGACCGTGGTAATAGCTTTTTATGTTATTTTTCTTCTGCTTCTTTGTTAGTTTCATGTTCTATTAGAATCACATGTGATCAATTTTTTAACTAAACAAGACACTATCAGCCTCAAGCCAGGGATATGAAGTAAGTGTTGCCAAGACAAGTTTTAAGGCCAACACTAAGGCACTTGCCGAGAATGAAGGAGAGGGCCTCGCGAAGGTAATATTTTAACCTCTTTTTTGGTGAAACCAGGAAAAGAAAACAAAGAACAGCCTCCAACAGAGGCACCAAGAACAAAGGCCTAGGCTAACAAAGTGGCAGGGCACACTCTAGTCACTAAGCTGCTGCAGAGATCTTGAGAGATGAGGCCACCCATGGCAGGAGGTGGACTGGGCAGAATTTGGACACCCATGCTAGAGGTCAGGGCCCTTTTGGCAAGAAAGTCAGCACACATGTTGCTCTCCTGATAACTGTGAATCACCTTATACTGAGGCAGGGAGATAAGGCAGTTCTTTATGGCCTTAAGGATATTGATGTAAGGGGAACCACAAAACAATGCCTTGTCAGAGTTGATGTGATTAACAAGCTGGAGAGAATCAGATTCCAATATAAGATTGGTGTAACCCTTATCAACGGCAAGTTGAACTCCCGAGAGAGCAGCCCAGGCTTCCGCTAGAAGGGGAGTACCCTTCCCAATGTTATGGAGAAATCCGACAAGTCACGCCTCGTTGTGGTCTCGGAAAGCAGCGATGGCACCTGAGCTTTCCATACATGCTCCATCTACGTTAAGTTTAACCCAGTTCTCCGGGGATTTGCTTCAATTCACACGTCGCTCAACTGAAAGAGGAATTCTACGAAGCAAGGAAGGGGACCAACACTGTTTACAGTCCTCCATGAACACTCTGATTGTATTACATTTTCATTGCCCACTCAATTTCAGGTAATTTATGCTCTTTGAAGCTTCTCTGGTTTTGGTTATCTTGCTGGTTTTTTTAGTTGTTTTGATTGCTCTTTTGTTCTCTAGTTTGAATCGGGTGTTTTGATTTGTTAAATTTTTGTTATTGGTATGGACTGGGAATCGGGGTTATGATCTTCCTCTTCTGTTTAATAGAGTCACAAAGTTGGAACTTAACATGATATATGCTGAACTTATGCGGTGTATATTTTCTCCTGCTATTACAACAAATAATTTTTCAGGGACAGACGCTAATAAAATTGGAAAATCTCTTAAACTATTTCCAATTATGGTTTACAGCACACCCCTTTCAGATTATTCTAGTCACAATGTTGGTTTTTTAGCTGTATATTTATTGCTCCATGGCTTACTAAGTTGATAAACTATTATCAATTAATTATTATCACTCCTTTAGTATAGAAAGCCCTAAATGGACATAATTGTAGTAGGAGTAAACCTGTATCGTTTACCGTCAGAAAGAATACTCCATAACTATACTCCATAACTTTTTTCATTGTTTATTTTCCTGAGAAAAACCATCAAGTTTTATTTTATTGTGTTGGTAATGTAATTTTGAATAATTCGGTTACAACTTTTTGACAGACTGGTTGAAAGTTCATAATTTGGGATTTCTTGACATTCAGATTATAGTCTTAAATAAAGAAATAAATGCCCTTTGTCAGGTACGCGCGAAGAAAGGAAGCAAAGAGGAACTGAAGTTCGACTCAAGCAGTTAGACAAATTGTTAATTCTGTTAGACAGTTGCAAGTAGTTAGATATTCTGTATTCATTTGTATTTTAGTATCATGAGATCACATTGTAAACCATTAGTAATAGATACAGCTGTAGAATTAAGTCAAGTGGTAATTCTGTTACAAGGCAGTTAGACTCAAAGCTATATAAGTCATTGTACAATTGTAACTGAATTCATTCATTTAATAATATAGAAATTCTCTTTCTTCTCTTCTCTCTTTCTCTAAGCTCTGTTTCTCTTCTACCTCTTCTCAATCTATTTCTTCTTCTTCTTCTTCCTAGATCGCAACCCTTAACATTGGTATCAAAGACCTCGGTTCTTGCGCCTGTTGATAAAAATTCAAAAAGTGAAACTTACAAAGAAAGCAGCAATGGAATTACTGGAAGAAAAAAGTCAGGAAAATTCTGCAAGGATTGAGGAGGCTACTAACCATTTGAGTTCTCTTCAAGTGTTAGAGCTGCGAGCTGATTTTGCTACTTCACAAAAACGATTGGAGGATTTGATCAGATCCTCAATTGCTTCTACTTGGCAGAATCCATCGAGCTTTTCACTGCAGCCATTCGATTCTGTTTTAGGCGCTCAACCTTGAGCAAGAGGTAACAATTTTCATACTGATAGCAGAGATTTTGCATTGCCAAAATTATTGCCAAGATGTGAGTTACCTATGTTTGATGGATTTGAAGTTGAAACTTGGATAAGCAAATGTTAGAAGTTTTTCCAGATTTTTGAAGTTGCAGATGGGGAAAAGGTGGATCTGGCAGCTTTGAATTTGCAAGGAAAAGCTGAAAAATGGTTCAAGAACTGGATTTCAAGCCATCCTGGAGGTTGTTTGGAATTTTTTTTGGAAGAAATTGGTAAAAGATTTCAGGAGATGGATATGGTTGATGTTGTTCAACAGCTTAATCAGTTATGACAGACTGCAATAGTAAGCATATATCAAGAGCAGTTTGAGGACGTTAAACTGAAGGTGGAGAAAAGGCACCCTGCCATTGATGAGGAATTTTATGTTTCTGCATTTGTAGCTGGATTAAAGCCTGAGATTAGATCTGGAGTAAGAACTCAGCCTATAACCAACCTTTACTCAGCCATTAAATTTGCCAAACATCAAGAGCAGTATTTGCTCGTTGTTTTGGAATCTTTCAAACCCAAACCCCCTTACAGACCTTTTTCCACACAAAACCAAAAGTCATGGACACCAACAACACTTAACCTAAACTAACCAGTTTTCCCACCAAACCACCCTATCCTAAAAGCAACTCTTTTCCCTTTCATTCTCAACCTAAAAGAATTCCTGGAATGTTTTGGAAATGTGGTGACAAATATTTTCCAGGCCATCAATGTTCTATTGAAACAAAATGGCTGAATGCATTACACACTGCAGATTCTTGTGAGGAGCTGGAAATTGTGGAGGAGGGTTTGTGTGAAGTTAGCAAGGAGGAACTGGAGGTGGAACAGATTTCATTATCTGTAAATGCACTGGATGGTGGGCTGTCAGATACTACTTTTAAAATCAAAGGAATGTTGAGAAAAAGGCCTGTCATGATCCTCATTGATAGTGGCAGTACTCACAGTTTTATTGATAAGAAGCTAGTTGAGGGAGTTAAGCTTCCTATGGAGCCTGTGAAGCCTGTGTCAGTTACAGTGGCTGATGGAAGACAATTGGAGGTGAGGGCTAGATGTAGTGACTGTCCTTGGTCTATGAATGGAGCTAAATTTCAGTTCCATTTGCGGATTCTGGAGTTAGGGGATTATGATGTCATTTTGGGGACTGATTGGATGAGGCAGCATTCTCCTGTCACATTCAATTTTGCAAAAAACAGACTGTTAATTCACCAAGGTGACAAGCTAGTGGAGTTGAAAGGAATTTCTGGAGATGATGTGCTTAAACTAATGTCAATGAAATCACTTAACAAACTTGTGAGCAAGGGATGGAAGGGAGTGAAATCTTCCTTGTTTGTCATTTCAGTGGCAAGAGATGGAGCAGAGCCAACTGCTGAAACAGTGACTTTTAACCCAAATATACCAAACACTATCACACCTTTACTCACCAAATATACCCATTTATTCCAGCCACCTAAAAACCTTCCACCAACAAAAACCATGACCACCAAATACCCTTAAAAAATGGCACTGATCCAATCAATGTCAGACCTTACAAATACTCACCTTACGAAAAATATGAGATTGAGAAGTTAGTGACAGAAATGCTAACCAGTGGGGTTATTCAGGAGAGCAATAGCCCTTTTGCTTCTCCTGTGTTGCTTATTAAGAAGAAAGAAGGTTCTTGGAGGTTTTGTATTGACTATAGGGAGCTGAACAAAGCAACTATTAAGGACAAATTTCCAATTCCTGTGATTCAGGAACTGATTGATGAATTGAAAGGAGCTACAATTTTTTCTAAATTGGATTTAAGGGCAGGTTATCATCAAATTCGTATGACAGAGCAGGATATCTTAAAGACTGCATTTGGAACCCACCATGGCCATTATGAATTCATGGTAATGCCATTTGGGTTGACCAATGCTCCTGCAACCTTTCAGTCTCTTATGAACTCAATTTTTCAGCCATACTTGAGAAAATTTGTTCTAGTCTTCTTTGATGACATTCTGATTTACAGTCCTGACATTGAAACACATTATCATCATTTAGAATTCGTCTTTCAATTGTGCCATAACGATGTCATCCTTTGTAGTGTTCAAGGTAGAACTAGGCCTATAACTGATGTCCCTGTTCTGCACGTGAATTTAGTTAAGTTTGATAGCAATTTGGAGAAGTTGAGAGGAGACAAGTGGAAGACAATCCAAAGTGAAAAGTGTTCCATTTATGCATTTGAATCTCTGAATTGTCATGGCATGCAAGTAAAGGGTATATATCCGTTCAAGGTAGATGCATAATTTGTTAGTTTTATTATTTCACAATATGCGAGCCTGTGTTATTGATCTGATATTGAATTGCTCCGACTGTGTTATTGATCTGATATTGAAATGCTCCTCAGGATTCAACGGATGCTGGCCAGCAGTCAGAAAACAGTGCATTGGAAGACGACAAGAACAGGTCAGAGAAAACAACTGGAAAGAGGAAAAGGCCCACTGGCCAGCACAAGAGAAGGTCAGAGTGATGAATACTCAATTCAATTGAAGCTTTCTGTTATGTTTTGTAATAGCTAAGTTATTTTTAGGTAACTTTCTTTCTCAAATATGAAGCCCAATTCAGACTTGCTAGTATCAGCTGGGTTGTTTTGTCACAAGTACTTAGTTTGACTCTTGGTGTTGTGTGGTTCTGATATTTACTCTGTCTATTTACAAGTCCGTAATCTTATGTTTATTTTTATTGCGCGATTCTTGATTGGAATTGTTGGATTCTGTATGCTGCTAGTCTAGATGTTGTATATGAATTATTTAGATGTGGATTTCTGTATAAGGTGATTGTGGATGAGAGCTTAAAGAGTGGCAAAATAGGAACAAGTCATGATTATTCCTTTTAGGCATGATTACTTCTTATCATCTTTGGTAGTCTATTGTACAAAGAGGATCTCTAAACATCTTTCCTGATTCATTTGCCATTCGGTAGAGCGGACAACCATGATACTTTTGGCTTTTTGTTTAGATGTGGAATATATGGCTTTGGCTTCCAATCTAAATGGCAAGCGATACGAATATTGATAAAATTCAAATTAGATCAGGATTTTGTTTTGTCACAAATATAGGGCCTGCTTTTACTCTTATGACATTAAGGCCAAGGTTACTTTTAAACTGCTGCTCATCATCTATTACATTGCAAGCATTATCTAATTAGTGAATTATACCTGTAAATAGCTTACTTTTACGGTTTAATAAAATATTTGGCTTACTTTTTAGGCTTTTGGTAGGAATTCATCCCAATTTCCGAAAGATTAATTGTTTTTTTTAACTTTGTTGAAATTAATACTATTTAACATATGTTAGTTGATGTGCATTCAAGTAATTTCTATCAATAGTTGTATCATTAAACTAAAAAAAAAAACTGTACTACATATCATACTATGTATCCAAACAAAAATTCAAAAAACACTGTATCATATTGTATTTTTTCTGCTTTCCCCTACATTTCCTGAACATATAACACCGAAGAAAAATGATGAGGTTTGTTGGGATTGGAAGTGTTTTGATGGTTGCACAGACGGTTCAAAACGTATTTCAAAGTACCATTTGTATACTGTTTCTCCATACTGAGTAGTATTTGCTGTTGTGTGGGCCATTTATTGGAAAGACTCCTTTGCCTGGATTGGCCAAGATATACTTGCAAGGGTGTGTTTTGTTACTTATCATTGCGCTTAACTGTACATTGCTTTCCACTCTCTAACTTTGGAAGTCTTTCACTTCATTTTATATGTGCATTGCATCATGGAAATCTTTCACTTCATTTTATATGTGCATTGCGCCGACTTGGAAAAGATGCTAATGAGCACTGCATCATGTAAGCTTTTCCATATTTTGCAGAAATTCTTAGTATGGCCTTCTCATTGTGATAATGAAAATAAGATTTCCTTCCCTTTTTTTTGTAGTTTAGTCTTTACTCTCCCCGAAGGCTGGTAGTTGATATAGCCGAAGTATTTTTGTGGTTGATGGCTGTTATAACCAAATTGTGTGCATCTTACTGATCTGCGTGGAGTACCAGGGAATCAGCTAATGGACACGAGAATTTACTGAAGGTAATGTAATCCCTTCATTATCTTCACAATAATAGGTTCCTCATGTTGTCTTGTTTCCGAGGACGCTGGAAGCATTTCCAGAACAATATAAAAATCTAAATTTTGTGTTTCGTGTGTGATTTGTGAGTGTTTCTTTCCACTTGCCATTTCTGATTTTTATTTGTAGAGATGTGAATGGTTCAGACTTACTGAAATGTTGTGTTTGCTTTCTCAGGGTATTGAGACCAATAAACTGATTTATCATACAATAGATGTTTTATTCTAATTGTTGAATCATTATGGTTTTCCAAATTGTATCAATGTTTGTGACCGTGTTCTATTTGTGTTGGGTTTTGAGATGCAGTGCTAATTTAGTAACGAAGACATTCAATATATATTTTCATGTGTTTTCGATATATTTTGTGGTTCATGTTATTGCAGGTATGTGCTGCCCAAGCAATCACTATAGAGGCAGAGGAAAAGGAAGATGGAAGGCGTAGGACAACATTGCTCTTTCGTTTTTCCGCTCTCACATGGACAAGTATGGTCTGTTGTTGCAGATATGATATTGACATCACAAAATGTGGATTTTGTCAAGAGGCATGCCCTGTTGATGCAACTGTGGAGGGATTTGCAACTGAGACCCATTAGTACCAAATTAGCATTGCCATTAGCCTCTTCTGATGCTTTGCAAGTGTTCCTAAAAGAAAATTTGTCGCTGAATATGTTACAGGAGCTTTTGTATGACAAAGAGAAGTTGCTGTGCTGGAGAAGGAAATTGCAGAGAATCTGAGGTCTGAGAGCCTCTACCGCTAATCACCCCTTTTTTTCGTAATTCGTACACAAAGGTCGTCACGTCCAATGAAAGATCTCGTTCTGTATCTTGAGGGATTGTATTAAAAGTTGTGTGATTTTGTTGTTATGTTTGCAGTTGCTGTTATTACTCAAACGTGCTGGTTAATCCTAATACAACGATCGAGATTAAATTCTTGGTTTGATGCTAGTAGGCATTTGAATTATATGTTTAAGTCGGTGCGTTGGAATGGATAACAATGTTTTGTTTTCTCATCCTGGAAAGTTCAAAGGTATAGTCAGCGTCTGGTTCTTGTGTTGTACTGGTATAGAATATAAGTTCGAATATTGCAGTCCTGCACAGCTAAACTGTTTATGACGACAACTAATCAGAATTCAGAAGGACCACAAACAATAAAATAGCTAATAATCGTAGTATTAAAATATTGATATATTTTCTATTTAATGTAAAGAATAATGAGAGGTTGAGAACCACAAACAACGAAAACCCTTTCAACGTCCTTCTGCCCTTTCCACTCATTGGCTTTAACTTTTATTATTATTTAAATGAATCTAATTTTTCTGTGTTTTTCTTGTCTCATTTAACAGTTCTGGTTTAGAATTTTATTTGCAATCACCCAAAAATCCAACTATTGTATAATCAATTTTTCACAATACAATTTAGTATAGTAGAACGTAGGAGCTCCTCCATTTTTTGGTTGAAACAAAATTGAAAGTCGGAAAGTCCACTTCTTCTGCTCAAGTCAATACTGAAACTCCTCAATTTAGCTTTTTGGCTTTCTATTAAACAAAATAATTTATTTCTGCCCCAAATAAGTGAGGCTGCATTAAATAAAACATTTTCTATAAAAAAAAAAAAAAATACCGAAATCCATTTCGTGTTGAGCCAAATCGAAATGCTAAAGTTCCATTTTTGTGTTGGGGTCGCGTCTTTAATGCTTGCTTTTTCAGTCTGCTCTAGAGAGAGAAAGAGGCAATATAAAAAAAAGAAACAAACTTTGTTAGCTGAGAGCAAAAATGGAGGGCAAAGGAGATGTTAGACTAGTAGCTAACAAATTCACAAAAGGCAACCAAATTGGAACACCAGCTCAAGGAGACAAGAACTACAAGGAGCCACCACCAGCTTCATTGTTTGAGCCTGGCGATCTCACTTCCTGCTCCTTTTATTGATGTTTGGAAATGACAATGCATTGGGACTTTTAATGCCACAAGTATAAAGTATATATATGTACCTACTTTTAGTTTTTGAACATATGTTTATGAATAATTCTATGATGGTAACCCTTGCATGTAATAACATTGGGAATAATAATTTTAGTCATATCATTAAATTAATTTAGTAAATAATAACTTTAGGCAAAATAGTGATGGTAGGGACTAGACTATGGTAAAGGCTAGTGGAACCCATCTTCATTATAGGAGTTTGGGTAAAATAATTAGATAATAGGTTCAGTCTGAATCTGATCCGAGTAAAATATAACACGAGCTCAGGGGCAGTAACAAAAGGGGTGGGGTTGGGCTGAATCCTCATCCCAATCACCGAGGTTCCATGCATAGGTATCTTTTAACCTCACCCTTCATTGACAAAATTTTACCAAACTTATGGTAGGAAATGAAGTGAGAAAGAAAAGAATAAAAACAATATATTGAAACTTTAAGTGAAATAGATATTAAAGGAATGTTAATTGAGATTTAAATTTGGGCGTATTAAATTTTAATTTATTCCCATTCGTAATTATGAATCGTTATATCCATTTCTTAATTATAATCTATTAAAAATCTTTTTTAAATGTAAACCTAATTTCTTATATCTATTTCATTTTCAATTATTTTTTTATTCATCAACCCACAATTTAAGTACAATAATATTAAAATTTTAAATGTTATAAAGTTTGTAACTTTTTGAAGATTAAAATTAACTGATTTGGGACTTTTTTTAAACATATTGCAACACGTTAATTATTTATCAAATTAATGACGGTTGTTGCCGGATAACCCTACCCCATCTCAGGTCCTGGCTTCCCCACTGTACGAGCTTGATTTTAACATAAAAACTCCACGCGATCCGAAGTAATAATTAAATTAGTAAAAGTATATATACTTATTTCATATAATCATTGTATTATATAGTTGAATTTTTTTTTTTTTTTTTGTAAAATTTAACATATAAATTCTTAGCTTATACTACAAATGTATTTATAATTGTTTATTTTAATAATAAACAATATGATTGAAGACTCGTGAGTTGGTTTTGTGTTTTGATCACCCTATTAAAAACTGATAAGCCCGATTTATATTTTAAAAGGGAGAATATGACTTAAACTACTCATTTTTTAACTAGGCGCCTAGGCTCGATTGCTTGGCTTGAACCTGCCCAGGTCTAGTAGAAACTAGAGTGTATTTAATTTTAGCATTTTAATAATTTTTTTTTTATTATTTAATTATTTAGCATTTTAATAATTTACCCATTAATCTTTCGCAATATTTTTAAAAGTAGTTTTGGTATATTTTACGGAAACAAACCAGAAATCAACGATCAAAAAACGAAAACTAAAAGAAGCAGCCTCTCTCACTGTCCCACACCTCCTCTCTTTGTGTTTGTAGAGGGAGAGAACAAAAGGAACTTATTTGAAGAGGAAATTCATGGGTTTTGTGAAGTTCCTGTTTGTAATTCTTGTGATTTCACTGGTTTTTGTTGCCCATCTTCAGTGATAGCTGGTGATATAGTTCACGGTGATGCTAAAAAGCCAGGCTGTGAAAACGACTTCGTTTGGGTATTGCTGCATATAGACTTGATCATTTCTTCCTTACCCATTGCAACTAATTACTCATTTCATCTGCTCAACCATCCTTCATCTCTCAAACCTCATATCTCCTCCACAATGAGGTATGGCTCTTGCACTTTTTTTGTTTTTGTTTTTCCAAACCTGAAATTGTGTTAAGTGTATATATGTGAGTAAAATACATGTAATTTGTTCACGACTTGGTGGTGTCTGAGTTGGTTGGGTTTATGGGTTTATCTTTGTTATTTAGCTCCATTTATGCAACCTGTTTTGCTTTGTTAAAATAGGTTTTTACATTTTCATGGGTTTGTGTATAGCCCATTCACAAAAAGATATGGACTTAATGGATTTAGTTTTGGAATTCCGTAGCTCTATTTCAATAGGTTTGTATATGTTACAAATCTAATTCATTCCATAAAAGTAAAAAGAAAATACATTAATCAATGCAACTCAATTAATACAAGTGAGCTTAGCTCCTTGTGTAAACAATAAAGCTAGCTTAATAACAACTTTGTAACAAACTTTATAACTGCTCAACTAACTAAATAACTAATTGTTTAACCATGAACTATATCCTTTAAAAATTG
>CATIWQ010327295.1:0-11462 GCA_949673415.1 Euphorbia schlechtendalii | reverse complement strand
TGAATCGTAACATCTTTGTTGAACTTGCATGTTTTCTCTGCTTTCCTTATTTCGTAGGGAAAATCTATATATTTAGATTCTCTAATCTTTCATACCTATATTTACTCATATTTCATTCTAACCCTCCTATCCAAACAAACTATGCATTATTTTATTTTCATTTTATCTTATCTTCCTTGTTGATCTTTAAAACTAGCCCTTCCTTGTGGGATCGATATCTTTTAAAACTACATCCCAACTATATACTTGCAGTTATCATCATTTTTCTATTTGATAAGAGGTACTGACAACACCTATATTTTTCGTGAACAAGTTTTTGGCACCATTGATATATAGCCGAATCTAGTGAACAAACTATTAAACTTATCAGTAGGAAAGTGGCGAACAAAAACATTACTTGTTGCTCCTGAATCAATCCACCAAGCAACATCATTATCCTGCACATAAAATGCCTCAGATATTAAAGACACATAATTCTGATTAGAATTACAATTTTGCATTAAAATCTAACCTTGTTGTTTTTCTAGATCCTTAGATCCACTCAAACCAGAATTGTTCTTCCCTTTACCAACTCGACAATCCTTCTTGAAGTGACCAGTTTTTTCACACTTCCAACATGCCACTTTAAGCTTCTTGTTGGAGAATTTATTGTTGTTTCCTTAAAACTTATGTTTACTGGATTTATCACTGTTTGGATTCTTAAAAAAAACTCTTTCTTCAACCATATTTACAGAAACAACGCCAACTTGATTCTTGCTCTGAGGATTATTCTCAATCTCTTGAGCCCTTAAGGATTCTTCGATCCTAAGATGACTGCCAAGTTGAATCAGAGTCAACTCTTCTTTATTATGTTTTAATGTATGCTTGAAATCTCTCCAAGATGGTGGTAGTTTGTAAACAATACTATAAACAGAAATGGATTTATCCATCTTCATGTCATGTTAAACAAATTATCCCAGAATCCTTAATAATTCATTATATTGTTCCATGAAAAGCCTAGTACCAATCATTCTGTAATTTATGAAATTACTGACTAGAAACTTCTTGCTAGAAGCATCCTCTGCGATATACTTTGATTCCAAAGAATCCCATAGTTCTTTTGCAAATTCAAAGTTTTGATATATATATCGAAGAGGGAATTAGACATACCATTCAGAATGTGCCCACGACAGATGTAATCATCGTTCTCCCATTTGCAGCGCTTCCTTGTTTTCTCCACTATTTCATTCTCTACGAATTCTGGCATGGGAGTGATCAAAACGTAAACCACTTTCAATGTTGTCAACAGAAAATGCATCTTCTTCTACCATCTTCGAAAATCCTGACCCTCAAACTTGTCCAGATTTGCAAACTTACTGGACATATCCTTAACAGTTTCACTGTTCAACATCTTAAAAAAAACGACTTAATTTCAATCTTTGTTAGAAACTGGGGAATTTCCTGGATAATTCTGAAGTCGTGAATAGCACTTTCAGATTGAAATTTATTTGGTCGGTTTACCAAACTTTCAATCGGATAAAATCAGAAAGTATGTCAAGAACTAGAATTTGTTGTTTGCTGTGAAAAATACAACTTAAATTTTTTGTGTATTAACCAATTTCATTTCTGGTGATATAAATAACCAAAATGTCAATAGACATGTTGTTTCGAGTAGCTGCCATGTCTAAAGGACATATTTTTTTGGGTTTCAGTTGCGTCCAATCGACACACTGTTTCAGTCCAAAAATTCATTTTTCTGATGAATTTTCAAAGGGTGCATTTGTTCAGCTCGACCCCAGCCCGGGGCGCTGCCCCAGGACCTTGCTAGGGGCCGCCGCCCCTCAACCCTGTTGAGGGGTGCTGCCCCTCGACCCCGCCAGGGGCTGCAGCCCCTTGAACCCTGCATCTGGGGACGCTGCCCCTAGACCCTCCCAATCGTAACCTTACTCGAACAAGTGTGCACTCCGCACTTTCCTAACTTGTTCGATGAAACGTCACGATCACATTGGTCAAAACCAGTCAATCCAATTACACTAAAATACCCAATACTTGGGTGCAGAGTATAATTTCCTTGAGGGAAGAATTCCTGGTACTTTCAGTCAGTCAAAGAGCTTATTTTAGCTTGGTCTGGGTATTAACGATTTTTCTGGTGTTGTTCCTTCATCTATTTATAATCTATCATCAATTTCACATTTTTCTCTTGGTTTCAATCCTCAACTCCGAGGATACCTTCCATTGAATTTGGGAGTTTTGTTCCCAAACCTTGAATATTTCGATGTTCGGTTTAATAAATTTGTTGGAGAGGTACCAAAATCATTATCCAATGCATCTCATCTTGATTCCATTTTATTGGGGAATAATAGTTTTACGGGACATGTACCTCAAAATTTTGTAATCTTACAAAACTTGTTACATTTGGATTTGAGTCTAAACAACCTTGGTATTGGAGGATCCAATGACGTTGACTTTTTTGTTTCTTTAGTCAAATGCACCATGATGTTGAGCTTACAATTACAGTATAACCTATTTGGCGGCCCATTGCCAAAGGAGATTGCCAATCTTTCGACCCATATGACATATCTTTCACTTACATACAACCAATTATCTGGAACCATAACATCAGGTATAAGCAATCTAATTAACTTATTTACATTGGAATTGTCTACCAATCAACTTACAGGATTATTACCTAATTCTATTGGACAACTCCAAAAATTACGGCAATTGGGATTTTCATTTAACATACTCACTGGAGAAGTTCCTTATTCTCTAGGAAACATCACATGGTTGTATGGAACTGCTCCCACTAGCCTACAGAACTGCAAAAACTTGTTGGAGTTGGATCTTTCTGTGAACAATCTAAATGGCAGCCTTCTAGAAGAAGTTTTCAACATTCCCTCTTTATTAATTTGATTGATTGTCACACAACCACTTCAAAGGTTCCTTACCATCATCTATTCAAAACATGAAAGCATTAGGGGAGTTGGATATGTCATGGAACAAGTTATCAGGTGCCATTCCAGCTAGCCTTGGTAGCTGCACCAACCTTGAGTTGTTATTCATGCACCACAATTCTTTTCAAGGATCCATTCCTTCAACATTTAGTTCTTTGTTGGGAATTCAATCCTTGGACCTTTCATTGAGCAACCTAACCAGCCCCATTCCAAGTTTTCTAGAAAGATTTAAACTTTTGTATTTGAATATGTCTTTTAACAATTTTGAGGGCGAGGTCCCGACAAAAGGGATCTTCACCAACTATAGTGGCATGTCAGTTACTGGAACTAGTAGACTTTGTGGAGTCTTACCTGAACTGTTGTTGCCTGATAGACATTGTGTATAATTATAATTAGTATAGCAACGGTGTTATAGTTTTATACAAACTCTTCTTATGTAATCATGCCTATATATTAATGGAATACCAACTCACACGTATTGTGTTGAGTCACAAATCTAATTCAGTCTTTCATGGTATTAGTGCTCTTTTAAGGTAAAACTGCCACCAATCTCTCTCTTCTCTGATGAGACCTTTTTTATTTCCTCCCTCATTTCTCTTTTGTTCATTCTCTTAACAAGCATGTCATCCTCTACATCATCTAATCTACTGTCCTCCCCCACTGCTTTTGCCCATAATCTTTCAATTTCAACCACCGCACCATCCTCGATTTCACACCATCTTCCTCTTAAACTCGAATCGTCGAACTATGTGCTGTGGAAAACAGTAATAAACCAATTACTTGCTAGCTGCGACTTAGACAAATTTATCGATGGTTCTGCCCCTAGTCCAGTCGCAACTTTGGAGAACAATAATCCCAATCCTGCCTTTTTGACTTGGAAACGCCAAGATCAACAGGTCCTCAGCCTGATTCTGAACTCAATCTCACCCTCCATTCTATCGCAAATTATTGGGGTCAAAATCGCTAGAGAGGCTTGGCTTAAACTCGAGAGTGCTTATGCATCGAGGTCTCGGGCTCAGGTACGAGATCTTAAACAACAGCTCCACTCTCTTAAGAAAGGTCATGAGTCAATCACTCAATATTTACAGTGAGCGAAACTGATTTATGATAGACTTGTCTCCCTCTAATATGCGGCTTCAAACGATGACCTAGTTCATGCCATTATGGATGGATTGAATTACTCGAATAGTCCCTATCGAGATTTTTGCAGATCATTGGAGGTACGAATGACTGTGATTTCATTCGATGACTAGTGCGGACTATTACTGACTGAGGAGAGACAGCTAGGAAAGGATAAAAGTTCGGTTAACTTGAACCATATCTCGGCAAATTTGGCTCGACCCGGTGATTTCAAAGGACGAGGTCGTGGCAGGGGTCGTGGAAGGCATCACACTCGAGGAGGTTGCGGTGGACAACATCAGGCCGCTTATACCACATATGGACAGCAGTAAAATATGCAACAGAATTATGGGACCACGCTGGTGCCAACACGACCTGGATATTCATGGGATACACAGCAAGCTCCTATGGATGTATCAACTTTGGTTTGCTTTAATTGTAAGGGACGAGGCCATTTCTCAAGACAATGCCCCTCACCATGCTAAAATAGCCAACACTGTCCTTCTCCGAGCTCCAACCATACCACACTAAACCCACTGATCAATCATGGATAATGGACAGCGGCGCTACACATCATCTCACCTCTAATTTGGGAAATCTACAGCTTCATTCTGAGTACTCCAAACCTGAGGAAGTACAATTAGGTAATGGTTCTAAATTACCCATTTATCATGTTGGTAGGTCTTTTGTTCCAAATTCTTCGTTACGTCTAGATCGTGTTTTACATGTTCCTAGCTCCAATTCAAATCTTATATCTGTTGGTGTGCTTACAAAGGCTAATGATGTTTCCGTTGAGTTTTTTAATGAGTTTTTCATTGTGAAGGACCTTCTTTCCAAATAGGTGGTTCTTCAAGGCCAGAATAAGGATGGGCTTTACATAGTGCCTGCAGCGTCCGATGCTCCAGTTCGGTCTCATGTTACTTCTCTCAGTACGTGGCACGAGCGGCTAAGACATCCTTCCCTTCCAGTCGTTAACCGAGTTCTTCGCCAAAATAGTATTCATTGTTTAGATAGATCGTCTACTTGTCAGTTGTGTCCTGATTGCTCTATTAGTAAGAGTCATCGTTTACCATTTTCTTCTTCTAAGTCTTTTATTTTGGATCCATTAGACCTAGTCTATTCGGACATGTGGGGACCAACCCCGGTCCAGTCATTTGATGGATATTCGTATTACATTTTATTCTATGATCATTTTAGCAAATACAGCTGGGTTTATTTTATGGATCACAAGTCTGATGCTTTATCTATTTTTATTCAATTTCGCACTACTATTGAGAAATTCTTTAATAGACCCATCAAATGCTTTCAATTAGATTGAAGGGGAGTTTAAACCAATTCAAAATTACCTTCAACAACATGGCATTCAATTTCGAATGTCGTGTCCGTATAGACTCGAACAAAACGGGAATGCAGAACGTAAGCATAGACATGTAGTAGAAACAGGGTTATCTTTACATCATCATGCAAAATTACCAATGCAGTTTTGGTCCTATGCATTTGATACAGCTACCTTCTTGATTAACCGTATGCCTTCCCGTGTTATTGGTTTTGATTGCCCGTTCAAACGATTATTCCTTGAGTCTTCTGACTATTCAAGTCTAAGGGTATTCGGCTATTTGTGTTATCCCTGGTTGCATCCATATGCTTCTAACAAGCTTGATTATCGATCTCGTCGGTGTGTTTTTATTGGTTATAGTAGTGTTCATAAGGGATATTGCTATTTTGATCCTTTTCCAATAAATTTTTTATCTCACGTCACGTTCTATTTGATGAACAGGTTTTCCCTTATCAAGAACTTGTGAAGCCCGTTGCCCTTGGTCCAATGATTGACTTACCACTGCCTACTATTATGGTCCAGCCTACCCCGCCACAGATTTATGACCAATTCCAGCCACCACCAGCACTGCCATCTCTTCCAACTACAACGGAACCTCAATCACCACCACAAACACCCATACAGTCCCCCTCACAATCCCAGCCTCATGACTCGTCACCCGATTCCACCCCACCACTAAAAACTTGCAGCATCCCATCTCTCTACAACTGAACCATCCCAATCCCACCCCCCTCACCTGGTCTCTCCCTTGCAATTACTGCACCCACTGCAGTCTCGGGCTGTCTGACTCGTGCACAGACTAATTGAATTATTCCTCGGGTGTTACATTCTACAACAAGTTTAATTGACCCGATGTGTCATACAGTTGCAATGAGATATCCTCATTGGAGATCGACTATGTCGGACGAGTTCTCAGCACTAATTCGAAATGGAACATGGGAACTAGTTCCACCTCAAATAGCAACAAATGTGATTGGGTGTAAGTGGGTTTTTAAAACAAAGTTGAAAGCCGATGGGACAATAGATCATCACAAAGCTCGTCTCATAGCAAAGGGATTTCACCAACGTCCCGGTATGGACTTCAACGACACATCCAGCCCCGTTATAAAACCAGTAACTATTCGGCTGTTATTATCTCTGGCCGTAAGTAACTCATGGTTTATTTCCCACTTTAATGTTTCTAATGCTTTTTTGCATGGAGATTTAGATACGTCATTATTCATGGAGCAACAGCCGGGTTTTCAAGATAAGAATTGCCCGGAATATGTTTGTCGATTACGGAAAGCCTTATATGGACTTAAGCAATCACCTCGCATGTGGCATCATAAGTTAACTTGAACATTACAGGCTTACGGGTACCGCTGCTCGAAGGCAGACGTTTCCCTTTATTACTTACATCGAGGCACTACGAAACTTTTTTGTTTGATTTATGTCGATAATATTCTAGTTCTTGGCAATGACTCGGGTCAAGCGACGAACTTAATTTCATATCTTCAGTCTCAATTTGCTATCAAGGATTTGGGACTGGTTAAATATTTCTTGGGAATTGAGTTCTCCCGAGCAAATGGCGAGCTGTTTTTGTCTCAACAAAAATACACCAAAGACCTTCTTTCTCGAGCTAATATGGCTATTGCGAAGCCTGTTTCTACACCAGCAAGCAGCGCTGCCAATGTTACTGCTGATTGTGAGGAGTACAAAGATGTGACGCATTTTTGGAGTCTTGTCGGTGGCCTCCAATACCTCTCCATTACGAGACCTGATGTGGCATTTTCTATGTCTAAGGTTGCTCAGTCCATGAATGCACCTACGGTTGGCAGTTGGCAGGCCCTCAAGCGTGTTCTGAGGTACCTACAAGGTACTGTTGAATTTGGGCTGAGGTATAGGCAGCAAACTTCAGTTGTGTTGCAAGGTTTCTCGGACTCTGATTGGGCCGGAGATCCAACTGATCGTCGCTCAATAACCGGTTATGGTATTTATCATGGCACAAACTTAATCTCATGGACTTCGAAGAAGCAACAAACGATTTCTCGGTCCTCTACGGAGGCCGAATATAGGGCTGTGGCGAACACCACCTCAGAGTTGGCATGGATAGAGATGCTTCTCAAAGACATTGGCTTCCCTATTTCGAAACCACCACTAGTGGAAAAATGGCCTTTCGCCTCGTCTAAAATGTCTCAGTTAATGAATAACCGAGGGATGTTTTGATAAATTTCTGAACGGGCACCTAAAGGAGGGAAAAATAATTGAAATTGCGCCAAAAATTACCTCGGTTGAGTTTTTAACCGAAGTAATTTCTCAAATTGGACCCTGGTTCACGATTATTAATATTGAACCGTGCCCGGTTTATGCGTCATTTCCTCGGTTATATGTATAACCGAGGCATTCTTCAGGACTATTAATATTGACTGTGCCCCGTTCATGAGGTATTTCCTCGGTTAAATGTTAACCGAGGCATTGTTCAGTGTCTTTAATGATCGCTTCCGTCTAAACTCCATCCTCAATTCCTGTCTCTCCTAAATTCCTTCTCTCTCGCTGTCTCTGTTCATCACCGCCTACCATTCTCTAATTACTGTCAGTACTCCACTCTCCCCGGAGAACTACTCACCCCCTCTAAACAATAATCTATTTATTCAATCCCAACTCTATTGTTTACACAGAACTTTACAATCGCCATAACAATCAAAGTCGAGCCTCTCAACAACTACAGTCCAGGGTTAACATTACAGAGAAAATTTGAGGTAATTCACAATTTGCTTGATCTTGGCCTTTTTTGTTGTTTGCTTGATCTTGCTTCTTTGCATTTGAATTTGTGTTCCTTGATCTATTCGTATAATTTAATTTCAATTTGTTTAGATTTAACAACAACACCCAAAACCGAATAAAAAAGTATAAAATAAGTAATTTGTTTCAGATCATAACTGTCCGCGCATAATGTGCCAGCTAATAATTTGTGAATTAATTCATTGGCATATGCAAAAAAGCATTGCTTGTACAGTGTGTAAAAGCTTGTCAATATATTGCCTGAGTTGTTTCGAAGTTATGTATAGTTTTGTACTTCCAAAAATATGCAGTAAGTAAGATTTGGGAACAATTTTATCACTAAATAACCCTTCTGCTTTCCATATATTGTTCAATTTAGTCCATCTAGTAAACTGACATGTTGCTTTGTAAGTACTGAGATTGGTGTGCCAACTTCTGAAGTACTTATTGTCACTATTTTAAAAATCCCTACCTAGGCTCTATTTCGTGGGTCGCCGCCGGATGCGCCTAGCTCCTAAACCCCGCCGACTAGCACCTAAGTCCTCCCTAGGGCCCGATTAATCCCCGCCTAGGCCTCTGGAGGCTCCGGTTGCCCGACTAGTGCCTATCGCTTTTTAAAACACTGCCTTTTGCATTCTTGAACACATTTTATGTCGATGAAAATGACAGCTATGCTCCTGCTACTGAGAGTTAAATTATGGCTATTAGAGTTGACAATATTGAGTATCAATTTGTGTTCCTGTTTTTGTGAATTTTATTGCATCTAATATTTCGTCATGTAAGAATGTTAAACTTAAATATATCTCACCGGGAATGAACTACTCAACTAAAGCATCAAAGCTCAAGACAACCATTTCTCATTTCATAAATCCTTGAGTCATTTTCTTAGCGAAAACAACAGCAGAAGTGATGAATTCCGAGTTCAAAACCATAAAACAAATGCATTAATTAGGATTTTGTTAACCATAAATTAGGATTTTGTTAACCTAAACTTAACATTCCCCTGTTCTTAATGCTCTGACTTTGTCAGATTAGGTGATGATATGAACATACCTTTTTCTTTTATTATTGTATTGGTGAAAGTGATGGATTTTTTGGGATTAAAATTTTTAAATTACTTATGTTTTTTGGTCTTATTTCTTTTTAGAACGTTTTTCACTACCTTGCTTATTAGTTATTATTAAAGTATTCCAAGGGTTCCTTGACTCTTGTTTTGATTTTGCTATCGACGGATTAAATCTACATTGAAGCATGCTTGTGATCATATTGTTCAGTCTCCAACTCTTTGTTTACCGTGTCTGTTTGAACCTCTTTTGGCAGTGTTTTATCATCATTTCTTTTTTGCTCAAGTTATTTATCATTGCCCTGTTAATGTATTTATGCTCAGTTGTCCATATCAAACTTTAGTCGGCTAAACTATAGTGGTTTTTATAGCACAATTTTGGAGAGGGGCGATGAAATTGTTTGCGCTGCATCGACCAGGTATAACATTATTGGCCAATTGTTATTCATGCATTACTTTGACTTGTATGGAGAAAGAATGAAGAAATGAGAGCTCCATGAGAAATAATATTGATGGATGAGAAATAATATTGATGGAAATGTTTATGGAGTAAGAGTCATATGGCTGCTGTTGTAGATGGAGGAGTTAGTCACCTTACCTATATGCTACATAGATATTCATAAAGCTATCTTAGAGATATTTGTCATGTGAATTATTCTTATCAAGGAGGGATGGCTTGTAAGCTTATTCGGCGTTTTCCAATTTTCTGTTTCAACATGATACAAACAATTGAACTTTTGAAGTGGAGTTCATTTACATTCGATCTTAGAATCTTGATAGCAATCATCTACTCATAAATAAAATTAATTCTTTATCTCCCCTTTATCCAGGTTACATGGAACTTGCTTAGCAGAAATGCCATTTATAGTACTCGCCACATGTATAGATGTCAAAGAATGTGCCATCGGCTTTTTGATGCCATTAAATAGGTGAGTTTCCCTTGTATTCTGTATATTGACTCCCTTGACCCTTTTCACCATAAAACCATAAAACAAACTCAAAGAGAGTGGTTCACATTGAATTTCTCGTTGTAATTTTGTTTTATTGTTTGAAGATTTTGAAGCTGTAGTATGATCATTAATTAGGATTGTATTGTGAATTATGGCTGCAATTTGCATTGTCATGTTTATAAACTTACTTGAAACAAAATACATTGAACTGGTATTCAGGATGCTTGAATCTCCTTTTCGATTTTGTATATTGATATTATGTGTGTTTTATCTATATTTCCCTTTGATGTTTGATATGTATGTACTATGGCATGATTGATTGATTACAGGGAAGAAGAAAGTGAGACAGGACATTAAGAGTATTTTAGAAGCAAATCCAATTCCAAGTGCTCTTTACATAGGAAAATGATAGGTAATTCAAATTTCATACTTTTTTTATTTTGTTAATATTGTTTGTTGGATTTGCATTGGTTGTTTACTGATATCGTATGTAGAAGATAGTTTGTAGGTATGTTCATACTCTCTTGACTTTGTTGGAATTTTTTGCTGGATTTTTGTTGGTTTATTACCTATATCATTTGTAGACGATATTTTTTAAGTATGCTTATGTTTTGATATAAGTACACTTACTGTTTCACTCTCTGAATATTCTCCCCTTCAAAATACAAAATACAGTGAAGTTAAATTGAAGTAAATAACTTGAAATTAACTTTGCTTTATGGCCTTTATAAAAAAGAGGTAAACAGTTTATGCAAGTCTGTGAGTTCTAATGCTTGTGGGAGGTATAATGTTATTGTCTTTCCTTTTCCACCACAAGAGAAGAGGCTTAAATAATCATCACAATCTAGAAAGTTTATGCAAGTTTGTAAGATCTAATTAATGCTTTTGTGAGGTATGATGTAGATCTAATAAGATAAAATCATTTTGATATATTTTAAAATGGAAGCCTAAAAAATTCTTCTTCTGTTAGTAAAGTTTATCATACTAAAGGGGGTTATTATGTAAAAATAAAAATATAGCTTAGTTTGGAGAAATTTAGTGGCCAAGGCTGTGGCTGGTGAGGCAGGTGTGAATTTCTTCTCCATTTTTGCATCTCAGTTTGTTGAAATTTATGTTGGAGTCGGTGCTTCTCGTGTCCGATCCCTATACCAAGAAGCTCGGGAAAATGTAAGCAATTTGTTGCCTTCATCTTCTTATTTGTCCTTTATTTATACTTGTACCACTTCTAGACAAGGTCTTCATATGGAACATATCATGGTTTGCATTAATATCATTCTTGTTTTCACAGGCTCCATATGTTG
>CATIWQ010327268.1:0-34214 GCA_949673415.1 Euphorbia schlechtendalii | reverse complement strand
CTCCCATTAAAGAGTGGATACGGTTTGATCAACTTTAGCTTTCACTTGCATACCTTACAACTTTGCTTTGCTTTCTACTTATACTTTCTATTTCGAAGTTTATGATATATCTATGTGTCATAATGCGTATTTCATGTTAAGCCTTTTATGTTAATCAAGTTATATGTGTTAGAGTTAATTTTAAGAGTAGTTTTGGGGTTAACAATATCGTATATAATCACTGGATCTGTGATATAATGCTATCTAGTGAGTCAACATTTTTGGAATGGTAACTTGCTAAATGTGGCTATGTGAGAGCGACCCTTACTAAGCATAGTATTGACGTTGTCCAGGTTTATATAATAGTCTTAATTCATTTGCGCTAGGTTTAGAAAAGTCATTTCATGTGTTGCTCTACAGAGAATAATTGAACATCTGAGTATTTAGAACCGAGTCTATTACATTATTTTAGTGAATCGTAACATCTTTGTTGAACTTGCATGTTTTCTCTGCTTTCCTTATTTCGTAGGGAAAATCTAGATATTTAGATTCTCTAATCTTTCATAACTATATTTACTCATATTTCATTCTAATCCTCCTGTCCAAAAAAACTATACATTATTTTATTTTATTTTATTTTTATTTTATCTTCCTTGTTGATCTTTAGAACTAGCCCTTCCCTATGGGATCGATATCTTTTAAAACTACTTCGCAACTGTATACTTGTAGTTATGATCATTTTTCTATTTGATAAGGGGTATTGACAACACCTATATTTCACGCGAACAAGTTTTTGCCGCCGTTGATATTTAGCCAAAATCTTTCCGTAAAAGTTATTAAACTTATCAGTAGAAAAGTGGCGAACAAGATGTACCATAGGGCCCCTTGTTGAAATGACACACTCATAAACCTATGATCATAGTATAAGATTGATAGAATGAGTTTCTAGTCAGTTTGATACATAATGGCAGAGTGGTGTTCTTCGTGAACAAGTCTAATTCCAAGATTGCTATGGCTATTACATGAGCTGATACTTAAACCGAGCTCAATAAACTGGATGATACTTAACTTGATGGAAGGAGTGTATTGTATTAGTTACTACTGCAAAACCGGATCAAGTCACAAGCACATGACATTCCAAGTATTGGGGGATCATACGCCTTTACTAGAAAGACCACTTGATCGTCTAGAGCTATCAGGTTCCATATCGGTCTGGAACATTGAGCGAGCCTAAAGGTTCTTGGATGGGAAGCCAAGATTAGGTTAACCTCTAGCGGTTATATACTCTGGGATCATATGAGATCACACACTTTAGGTCTTTATTGGACTAAGTAAAGAACCTATAGACTAGGTCTATGCCCAAAATACAAGTTGTCGAATTCGTTAGAAGAATTATTTTTTTGTTGGACCGAATTAATAAAAGAAATAAAGAGAAAATAGGGAAAAAGTTGCACAAAGCAAGCAAGGGATTTTTCCCATTGTGAGTGGGCCTCAAACGAACACGGGATGTTTCGATGGGGCCTGTGCAGCTACCGCGCTAGCTAGAGGGCTCGCAGGTCACTAAAGCGCGCTAGCGGGCTGCAGGCCCCCAAGCGCGGGCTGTGCGCAAGCTGGCTTGTGGCACAATGGGCTTGCCTTTTGTTGTAACCCGCGGGTTGGTCCGCGGGTCATTGTGATTCGCACGGCTAAGCCGATATGTGGGATGGGAATATGCCCATCCCACATAGTTATTTAGGGGGAGTCTAAAACTCCCCCCTTTTCCCTATATATAGGCCTTCACTCATCTCTTTATTCACATCATCTGAAAATAGCTTTAAGCTTAGATTTTCTCTCCGGATTTGGCTCCCTCTTCTTCTTTTGTTGTGCGAGATTCTTCACGAGTTTCTCAAAACAATCATAGAATTCTTTTTAAAGGCTCTTTCTTAAGTGAGCCTTCTAGTTTCAGGTTGGTTTTCGAGTGGTCTGGCAGCTACTGTCTACTAACAGGTTCTTCCTCTACGAGGTTTTGGTCGGTGGAGATTCATGTGGATCAACTGTATAGGCTCTCCTAGTTTGGAAGGTCATGCTAACGAAGTGCTACCAACTTACTCAAAGGGAACACCGCTACCAAAAGAGAGAAAGCATGCATCAACTAGTAATGCTTCAACCTTTAGATGCTAGGTTTCTTTTATAAGCTTTATAAACCTAAAAGCATCTATGGAATATTTTAACTTAGATTATATCAATCATGGCATGCTTAGGAGATCTATAGGTTATTTTTAAGTTTTGAAATTCCACCTTACAACGATTACTTCAGTCTTCTTTTTATACTTGAAGTTGTTGGAAGTAGTCGTTGTAAACTTCTCATCTTAACTTGTTCTTTAAAATCTCTTCTCTTCACAGCTTTCAAATCTACCCATTTAAAACATATTTTGGGATGTTTAGAGATAGTTATTTTGAACGTTGAAGTGCGAGATTAGTCTATTAATCTTAATGTGTTAAAAACTCGTTTCTTCAAGCAAATCTGTTTTAAGAGAAGCGCGCGAGATGCAACATGGAATCTTGATATTGGTTGACTTGCTGATGTTATAGAGTTGCGTGGAGGCACTAACACTACGCCATAGATGGTCTATCGCAACAATAATAAAATGTTGTCTAAAATGCCAAAAGTGTTGTGAAAGCACTTATCGCAATAATTTTCCATGAAAAAAGTCATTGGTGATACTTCCCTTGTGAAAAGTCATTTTCGCAACACATTTTTTTCTTTTTGCAACACTAAGAAATGTGTTGCGACAAGTGACTTTTCGCAACACTTTTTTAGTACTTGCAACAACTTTTGTTATGTTGCGAAACATACCCGTCACCGTCAACGTTAATGTCTGTTAGTTTTTTTCGTAACACTTTTGTTATTTATTGCAACACTTTTTAATAATACTTTTAGCATATTTGCAACACCATGTCTAGTTTTCGCAACACTTTTTGAAAAATACTCATGTCGCATTTGAAACACATTTTGACCTTATTGCAACACATTTGTAAAACACTTAATTGATGAAATAATTCAAAAAAATTGAATTCATTTTTTAAATAATTCATAATGAATATTATTCAATTGTATACAAATTTAAACTAGAAATAAAATATACATATTACTATACAAACTAAAAATAAAGCTACAAAAAGTGTATAGTGTTTCCAAAATATTCTCAAACCGATCTTTACACATTTAAGTTTAAACCACTCTCCATGCATATGAAGCATTGCTCTAATCATGCTTGGCATATTTCATTTTCTGTTCTGCCAGTATTGTAATGCATAAGGAAACTGTTGGATTCTGAAGTCATAAAGCTAAGTTTTGTAAGTTCTGAGTTCAGAAGAAAGTTACCTCAGAAGCACCAGGATACTCTAGAAGGACTACGGGATCTCAGAAGTATATAGAAGCTAGAAGAGTCTACAATACCGTAGAAGATCATTGAAGACTAAAAACCTTAAGAAGCCCCTCTGAAGACTCTTAATGGTCAACATAGTCTTTCGGTGCTAAAAGTCAAGAAAGCTGACTTCGCATTTAAGGCCGCTGCGCGCTCTATTCTGCAGCTTACTAAAAGACAAAAGTTGTTGTGAAATCAGGAACAAAAACATTCCTGCAAATCTGATATGTATTTACCGTACAAAGTGGGTCCCAAAATCAACCTGGCAAAGCTTGGCGCGGATCAAAGTTGGACTTATCACTCTAACGGATTATTAACAGGAACAAGATTGAGAGATAAAGGTAAAAATTTTAACAACAGTCCTTTATCAACGGAAACATTCTCTCCCCCTAAAAAGGATGATTTCCACCATTGAAGAAGGCTGCCGAAACAACTGAAAGCAATTAGAGTGAACAAAATTCTCAAATCTTCACTGCAATCTTCTTCTAGCAAACTTCTCATTCTTACTTGTTTATAATTGAGCTAACTGAAACAAAGTTCAGAAGCTCATCAATTGTCGTACTAAAAACAAGTTGTGTAACACACTAGCTGAGGTAAGTTAGTGTGAGGGAGCTTAGAAATCTTGTGAGGAAGGTACTCAAAAGATAAGAAGCTTAGAGCCATAGATACAGGAGGACGGTATACTTCTGTGTTGGTATAGCTCATCAAAAGCTAGGCTGTTGGAAGGAACTTCAGTCACTAGTGCTGTAAAGGATTTGTTTTTCACCAGAAGAAAAGCTACTAGTGGATTAAATCTTGGATAAGATATTCCAAGGACTGAATTAGGCAAAGGCCGAACTAGGAAAAAATTCCTGTTTACACTTTCCTTTGCTTTATTCTGTGTTCATTTCCACTCTGATTTAAATTAGCAAAAGTCTTAAAAAGGGGATTATGAGTAAAACAATTTTACTCAGGAGATATTTCAGAAGTCACAGTTAACGGTCTTCTAAAACTGAATTAAAACTCGAAAAAGAGTCATTCACCCCCCCCTCTGACCTATTTTACACCTTACTAGGTCTTACAGAAACATTGTCATGATTTGTGAGAAATTTAAAGAAATAATCAAGTTGTGAAACAATTATCTACAGCTTCACATCCTTGAATACAGATTTAGAGATTCTAAAATAAACAAATGTTCACAATAAACTCCTGCTTATATGCTATTTAGGCTACTATGATTCACAACAAATTAAGTGCCAAACAGCTATTCAGAATTACATTAACTGAAAGCGAACAAATAAGAACTAACTAGTAATGCAAAACATTCAAATAACATTAAAAGGGCACAAAAATATGAATAACAATGACAGTAAGAATTCATGAGTAACAAAAAAAAAATCAAAGAGTGGTTTACCATTCCAATTAAAGTTGTTCTAGGAGGTATCGCCCCAAGACCAAGCTCAGATTCCAAGCTTAGTAACCATCAAATCAGAGACACGAACCTTGGTAAATGCTACTTGTTATGCCCAAATTCACAATATCTGCAACAAATGGCACTACTGGAACAAGTTAATCCATTTGCTTACTTTATGTAGCAAGCGAGCTCATAAGTTGCTTAATTTCTTTCACTATTCAAGTTTATCACGTAGAATAACTACACATGAAGAAGCAAAGAAATAGTTACTACGGAATGTTCAGTGTTTCCATGAGATTAAGAGCAGTTTAAGAGTATACGAAAACAAAGAAAGCAGACTTAATGGCGATATAACAAAAAAACTCATGATTAAGAGAGGACTAGAAGGACACTGAGATCTTTAACTAAGTCTCGAAATTAATGAATCAGGTTTGAGTTTAAACACATACAGAAAGGAATTATTACTTCCAATCAAAATCCTAAATAGCGCATACATTTAGAGTTAACTATGCCTTTCAATACAAGGTCACATCCCTTTGATAAAAATTTCATTATGAGGATCACATGGTAAACTATATGAATTAGATGACTGCATTTTAAAGCTAATAATTTTATTTCATATCAATAATAGTATCCCAAATCTAATCAGATGCAAGATTAGGATTATGATTATCAATGACTATTAAAAATAACAAACGGTGAATTGATGAATAGTTTATTACAGAAATATATCTACTTCCAAAAAGGGAAGTAAAACACAACACTAAAATAGACCAGCATAACAACAACAAAAATGAACAGAAAAAAGGGATCATTCTTTATAATCTTCAACTGAAAAGAAGATGAAGATATATAACATGAATTGTCTACTCTGTGCTGCAAACAATAAGAACATTTCTCCCATTCTTGAAATAATCCTAAAGATCCAGAGATATTTCAAAAAAGTAAAGCTTTCAGTAACAGTTGGATTTAACATTAATTCATCAAAATAAGCTCAAAAGCAAACATTCCAACGCTCTCATAAAAAACAAAGCAAGTATTAATTGTCAACCTCCCTATCTTTAAACGCATTCCTTTTTTTAGACAAACACAGCTAAAGCGTAAAAAAGTAGAATTAATTTCTACAAACTTAATGATTGGCAACTTTTATCAAACAGCTTATCGACAATGCATGAACTTATAAAAGTCCTCAATATAATGATTGAAAGCTACCAAATTTGATGGCTTTCAAATTTAATCTGTAGACTATAAAAGAAGTAACGTTTCTAATCTAATAAAAACACTGCTTCTAAATCGAAAGCGAAGGTTCCAATCTCAAAACATTAACCTATCTAATTCAATAGGCGTGGAGAATGAAAACAAGACAAAAGGTAAGCGATCAACGTAGATTGAAGCAATCAAATTACTTGACGAGAGTAAGTTCAGAACTCCCACAAAAGCGGTAGTCTCCGCTAAACTAGGCCTTCCATGAAAGATTCGTAGCATTTCGTGTAATCCATCCTCCACAAATTAAATCAAATGTTTGATTCCATACCGGGTTCAAACCGTCGTTCACTAACTGTAAACCTAAAAAAATAGTGCCGATCTAGTAAATTTAAATTGGGTGATGGAAAGAATATGAGAAAGAATGACCCATATACGACCTTGTTATGTCTAAAGATGACACATAAACAATAAAATTCTACACATTGAAAAATTTAAACACTACAATTCCTAGATAACAACAATAACGAGAACTACAAACATAAAAATATAAGAAAAATCAAGAAACATATTCAGGAAACTCTCCTCCATATCCTACAGCTTGAGATATAGCTTTCATTTTCTTAGTCATTTTCTCTAACTTGGTGTATGATATTTGCATGTGACATAATAAGTATTTATTCATAAGTGAGAGTATGAGACTAACGAATTAAAAAATAAAAAATTATACAAATCAAGTAATGTAAATGTAAAACTTTATTGACTTTTGTTTTGTCCATCGATAAGTCCTAAAATAAATGAATACAATAGGTTAAAACATCAAGGTTGAGAAAAAAAATAAATATAGAGTTAAATCATAAATAACCAAATCTGACCTTACATTCAACATCCAAAGACTGAATTGATGCGCATACTTTACAGTTACAGATTTCCCGACAAATTGGACATGCCATCTTAACTTATTCTAGCATATCAAAATGCCTCCAAATTTCATTTAAGCATGAAGAAAAACTGATCAGATAACCAAGCTATTATTTCAAAGAAAAAAAGATAGATATCATTAAAACTTAAGCTGCATTGCTGCACTTTAGCCTCATCTTCTTCGTAGGCACATCCAACGCCTTCAGATTCACCGATCAGTTAGCGGAAAATTTAAGTCCTAAATATATAGAGTGGTTTCAAATAGTGGTTTCAAATTGCATTATAAATCGGTGGTTTCAAAACAATTATTAACTACACTTTCAATGAATTATACCCACCTTCAGCCAAAATCACAGGGTTCATGTCCTATCACAGATTGAAACACATCTGAAGAAAAATTCCCAATTGGTTAGTAGTGAATCATATCTCAATCCACCACTCTATCAGTAACAAAAAACAAATTATAGAAGTGTAGTTGAAGATTATTGAAGTTTACTGAAAAGGTTATAGAAAAACAAAAGCAGCAAAAGCCATAATGGACCATCAAAGGACTAACTGAAGGATTACAAACAAATTGAATAAATATCCAAGAAAGTCTACCATTTGAAATCAAGTTAGAATGAACTTGCAGCCTTCAGAACTTAATTAAACAACAGAGTTGAACATCAATTAAATGAAGACACTAGATTGAATTTCAGATAGAACCCAAATCAGAATAAAGTAATTTTCAGGTAAATAATGCATAATAACCTCAATAAAAGTAGAGAATGATAAGGAAAACATAAATTTTATAGCAAACCATCATCAAATATAAGTTCAAATACCACCAAGCGATAAGCAGGTGCTCCATCAATTTTTCTTTGTTATTCTTAAAAGCTTATTACTCGCTCCATCTTTTATAGTCAACGGTGTCTTTCCAATATTCATCTACTTTCCAAATACAAAACTAATTGCACAGCAAAAAAAATCTTGGATAAATTATTAAAGAACAGCAGTCATTGCAAGATTATAAAACTCTGTAAAAGAGCACTTAATTTAATCAAGAAAACCTTCCGTACCATTCAGTTCATAACACTGATCTATTAAGAATAGCTAAATATATCATCTCATTATCACATTATATATCATTTATTGTCATTATTATAACTTGTTGCAACTAAGTAAAATATGTATTAAATATTAAGCCTAGATATAACAACTTATTAACTTTAGTGCCGACATAACTTTAACTTCTCCACAAATTTGTAATTAAAAAATTGAAAAGAAAAGGCATTACAAATTGAGGACTATGGTTAGGCTACTTTTAGACCAGAAGAAAGCAACTTCAACAAACAATAAATTTAACCAAAATAGAGCTATGTTGTAAAAAATTCACAGAACTTTGAAGGTCATTATGATATGAGGGTTCCACATGAAATTTAGTCACTAGAGTATCATCATTTTTTTTGCCTATGCACAGCATTAAAATTTAAGTTAACTATTCCTACAATTTTGGAAATTATTAACAGCTGTAAGTAAATAAAGGAAATGTGGATTCAAACATATAAAAGAAGAGCAGCGAAGTGATACGAGAACTTTAAAGACCATACGATAAGATGCGATTCAACATCAAAATTCAGATAATAAAGAACTCATCATCTTAAATTTGCCTTCCAACTTGGAAACGAAAAATAAATTATAGCAGAGCAAATACAAAGTAGAAGACAGGAAAGTAAAAAACCGGGAAAAAAAAGAGAATTAAAAAGAAATTTGGGGTAGAGAAAAGAGTCAGCACTAGATTAAAAAGCTCGATAACAGTAATTGCTGCCAATGCTCACTTAAATATTGAAGTCGACTATCACTAGTTTGAAATTACGACCACTAATTAATTGAATTCACAACAAAAAATGATTGAAAGAAGGATAACGAAAACTAAGCTTAACGAAGCAAGGTTTGATGATGATGCTCAAGGTTTGCACTATTTTGGAAAGATTGATAAAATTGGAAGAAGAACTAATGAACTTGGGATATAGGTGTTTTTCCAGAGAAATTTGAGGGCGAGGAGAGTATTGAATTTGTACCTTATATATCTTTTATACTTAAATATTTATTTTTTAATTTTTAATTAATTTTTTCCTTCAATTAACAAGTGGGAGATTTCCCGCCCGTCAATTTTTCACCATTCACAATGTTTTTCACAACGGTTAGACTGAAAGTGTTTCGATGAAAGTGTATTTGATCCACAAAAATTCTATTGCAACACTTTTGTCACACTTTTTATAATGTGTTTCGAAAAATCTTTTTTTCCTTAAAAAATCGCAACACTTCAATGCAACACAAGCCATTCTGGTTGTGACAGGCCATCTATGGCGTAGTGTGAGAACGACACATGTCGAAGGATACCTTTTTGCTTTGGACATTTGCGAGGAATCTCCAACATTTCATACTGGCACCTTTTCTATGTGAGGACCACAAGAATATCGTTTTAGATTTCAACACTTTTTACATAAAAAAAGCATCAAAGGGAATATTCTATCTTCATAGACAGTGTTAAATGCATAATTGTCATTATTTTCTAAGTGTATATGTAACACAACTTTTATTGAAATATAAGTTACCCAACTAAGATGAGTTATATCACATAAACTATTTAGTACTTATCTTTACTCAGCTTTTCTTACTCTAAGCCATAACATAATTGGAACTCAGTAAAATTGAGTTATTTTTCCCAAAACACAGTCAAGTAAAACTTGCCTTATTAAGAGTCTACTTAGTACCTAATTAATTTGACTATCCTAGACAGTTTGTTATTTCCAAAAAGTTTAAGTACTATGAAGTACTATTAACTTGGGTTCAACAAGCATTCGCAAAATGCTTCTTATCAGCTTAACAGAAATGAAATAGGATTTCTTTTCTACCTCTATCATAATGATATCTGGGTGACCTTGAATAATATATAGGTTGGGTAGAAGCTCTTCGTAACCTCCTTGATTGTTGGTCTATCAAGGAGTAGGAAATTTCTAAGGTTTTGCAGCCTGATTGCTCTAAGCATGGTCTTGTTTCCAAGGACATCATCATAATCTACATCATACACAAGGCCAAAACCCTTTTAAATAGTGTTCCACTTCTCCTAAGTGAATATGGCTACTTGGGGAAAAAATGATCCATTCAGTGGTGCCACCAACTCCAATGAACATATTCCTATGATATTTCACATTAAGGACATACTGTGAAGCTCCTTGATTTTGTTGAGAAGATTCCATTTTAGAGAAATTTTAAGAGAAAAGGATTATGGTCTTGAAAGAAATTGCTTTTGAGAGTTTGAATGCAAGTGAGTTTCTCTCTCCAGCTCGCTCTTCCTTATATAAGCATTTCACCTACAATAAAATATGTGTCCTCTCCACAAGCAAAGATAAAGTTTAACGGTGAGATTAAACATGATTTTAACCGACTTAGTTAAATGATGTAGTTTTAAGTTAGACTGTTCCAATTCAAAACAACCTTTCAATAAAGTGGCTTTTTGAGATTTTAACCGGGAAAACTTAACGCAAAAGTAAACAGGGTTAAATACATGTCACCTCATTCCGCTCAGCATAGATTTTGGTCTTAATTTTCAACACTTAGCCAAAATTTCTAGGATTTCTTCAACTTGGGTTCGCCATTCCAATTAGGTCTTTGAGAATGGTGAATTGCTCCTTTGCTAATTAGTTTGGTGAATATATTAGCTTGCTATTCCTCTGAAGGAATATATTCCAATTTGACATCTCCCCTTAGCACATGATCCTTTATGAAGTGATGTCTAATATTGACGTGCTTCAACCTGCCATATTGAACTAGACTCTTAGATAAGTCAATTGCTCTCTTGTTATCACACGTAACTTCGATGACTTTTGACTTTATACCATAATCTTCTAGTTGTTTCTTAATCCATAGAAGTTGTGCTACACAACTTCCTGCTGCCATGTACTTAGCTTCTGCAATACTCAACGCAATAGAAATGTGCTTGTTGTTGTAATAAGAGACAAGGAATTCTCCAAGGATATGTCATCCTCTAGTGGTGTTTTTCCTATCGAGATTATCCCTTCCATAGTCTGCATTTGTGTATATTCTCTTGGAGTGAAATATGAGCTGTTGGGATACCACAGACCTGCTTCAATAGAACCTTATAAGTACTGGAGAATTCTCTTAATAGTTGCTAAATGAGATTCTTTGTGGTCAAATTGATAAAGCTTGGAATAACATATAGAGTATTGAATATCAGGCCTACTAGCAATTAAGTAAAGGAGAAAACCAATAATACCTCTATAGAACTTACTATCTGTAGGCTTACTAGCTTCATCCTTACTCAAGATTGTGTCAATGGCCATGGGAGTGGACATTAGCTTCGAATTCTCCATATAAAACTTCTTCAGGATTTCTTTGGCATATTTTGTTTGGTTGATGAAGATTCCATCTTCACTTTGCTTGATCTATAGTCCAAGAAAAAAGTTGAGTTCTCCCATCATTGACATTTCAAACTTGCTATTCATCTACTTGCTAAACTCCTAGCAAAGCTTTTCAACAATTGCTCAAAAAATGATATCATCCATGATGATTTGGATTAGCAACACATCTTCCATCCTTCACTTGATAAATAAAGCTATAATTGCTTTTCCTCTTTCATAGCCTTTGTTGAGTAAGAAGTTGGTCATCCTTTCAAATCAAGCCCGATGTTCTTGCTTCAATCCATAAAGAGCATTCTTCAATTTGAAGATATGCTCAGGATTCTTCGCATCTTCAAAGCCTGGGGGCTGACACACATACACTTCCTCTTGTATGAACCCATTTAGGAAGGCACTCTTGACATCCATTTTAAATAGTTTGAAATTCATATGGGTTGCAAAAGCACAGAGAATCCTAATTGCTTCAAGACAATCTACAGGTGCATAGGTCTCATAATAATTGATTCTATCCTACTGGTTGTAGCCTTGAGCAACAAGCCTGGCAACAAGCCTGACCTTGTTTCTAACAACAATGCCATCTTCATGAAACCTATTCTTGAAAATCCATTTGGTACCGATGATTGATTTCCCTTTGGGCTTAAGAACTAGATCCCAAAAATCATTGCTCTTGAACTGATCCATTTCTTCTTGCATCGTGGTCATCCAATAGTCATCTCCTTTAGCATCTACAAACTTCTTGGATTCAATCAATGAGATGAAAGCTGGGTGCCTCATCATGCTATTGAGCTGACCTCGTGTAATCAATGGATTATAAACATCATCTAAAATTCTATTAATTGGGTGATTGTGATGAATTCTAATCTCTCTTGGAAGACTCAAATTTACAACGAGAGTCTCTTCACTAGGTTGTTGAGGCCAAGGTTGATCTTCTACTTCATTGAAGTTGATAGATAGATCTTCATCGACTTTAACTTCCTTAGTTTTTAGACCATGTACTGGGTGGGGAAGCATAAAGAATGACATGCTCAGTTGATTATCTGCTTGGATTACTCCTTCATCTTCATCAGATTAACGTCTAGACACATTGTTAGTTTCATCAAAATCGACATGCATAGACTCCTCTAAAAGACCTGTTCTCTTGACATATAGTCTATATGCCTTACCATTAGTCGAGTAAACCAATAAGATACCTTCATCAACCTTCAAATCAAACCTACCTAGATGCTCATTGGTATTTAAGATAAAATGCCTACAACCAAAAAAACTGAGATGACCAATCTTATGCCTGCACCCTTGCCAAAACTCATAGGGTGTTTTCTCCAAAATTGGGCAAATTAAAACTTGATTAAGGATATAACAAGCTATGTTAATAGCTTCTCCCCCAAAGTACTTTGGTAGATTTTTACCACTAAGCATGAATCGAGCCATCTCAACTTTGATTCAATTCTTACTTTCTACAAACCCATTTTGTTGAGGCGTATAAGGAGAAAAAAAGTTATTGTCAATACCATGTGCTGAACAAAATTCTTCTAAATGAAAAATATCCATGATCACTTCGGATTCTACAAATTTTAGTTCCTAGTTCATTCATTATCCGGTTGTTGAGTTTGATAAAAGACTCAATGGTTTCATCTTTTCTACTCAACAAGACTACCAATGTGAATCTCATGAAGTCATCCACAACCACCAAGGAAAATCTCTTTTCGCCCATGCTCATAGGTTGAACAAGACCAAAATGATCTAGGTGGAGAAGCTCCAATGGTCTCTTAGTTGCTATGTTGTTAATTTATCTAAATGACTTTCTACTTTGCTTACCAAGTTGACAAGCCGAGCAAAGCCTATCTTTCTCGAAGCTGATATTAGGTAAACCCAGAACTTGTTGCTTCTTGGCCAGGTTTGACAACATGTTCATATTTATATGACCCAACCTTTTGGGCCAAAGCCATGAACTATCCTTCTTAGATGCGAGACACAAATTAGTAGAGCTAGGGGATAAATCAATCACATAAACATTATTGATTCTTAGAGCAAAGAGAATAGTATATCAGTCTTACAATCAATAACTGAGTAACCTATTGAGTCAAATGTAACTCTCCCGCCTTTATGACAAAGATGAGATACACTAAGTAAATTAAATTTGAGTTATTTGACAAGAGATATCTCTTCGATTAAAGAAGAACCACCCACTTTGCCTCTTCCAACAATCTTGCCTTTTTTATTTTCTCCAAAACTAACAGTTCTATTTCTTTTATGCTCCAATGAGATGCATTGAGTTGCATCTCCCATTACATGCCTTGAGCACCCGCTATCAAAATACCACATTCTAGTGTCATCATTAGTAGACCTTGGGCTCACCTGCAAAACAATTACGTTTTCTTAGGTACACTTGCTTTCAAGCTGGGTCCTTCTTTGTTAGTAGTGCTTAAGTTACTCCAATTATATTCATCATAGTAAACATTTTTGTGCCTGAACATGACACTAGCATGTCCAGCCTTTCCACAAAAGCCACACGCCACTTTTGGTTTAGGCTGGCTTGCTTTCTTCTTTGAAGGATATTTCTTCCCCTTATTAGAATTGCGTGTTTGGTTACTCGGAGTTTTACTATTGGTTAGAGGAGGAAACCGTTCCTTCTTCAAAGCTGCTACCTCAACACTCAACTCATCTTATTGCTTAGTGAACTTGTGTTATGACATTCATAATACTTAGCTTTTTTATGAATAAATCAAATATCAAGAGATAAGGAAGAAATTTTGTCTTCTTGATCTTCACTTCTCCTCACTAACTCTTTGATGTTCTAGACCAGTTAGTTAGTCTGTTTTATAACATCAAAGAGTACCTGGGCGAACTCATCAATGTACCATAGTTTGGTGGTTGATTCCTTTATTCTCCTCAGCTCTTGAGTTAGTAACAAAATGATTGTGATTTGAGGAAGATGTTTGCTCTCACCCTTCTCTCCATCAATCACCATCAAGTAAAGGTTGACGGAGTTGATTGCTTCTTTATCAGATGATGACGACTATTCTGAATTGCTCCATGTGGCAACAAGTGCCTCATTTTTCTACCCAAACTTCTTCTTGAATCTGTCCTTTTTGGATTTAGGACCGGACGACTGGTTATGACCTTTTTCACAACAGCTACAACATTTGATATCTTTGTTCTAGCTTCTTTTGTCCATCCTTCTTCATGAAGTTCTTGAATCTCCTCATGAGAAACGACATCTACTCATCTGAATCATCACTAGTGGAGTCATTATATGAGTCAGCTTTCAGGATAATAGCTCTGCCCTCTTTCTCCTTGCCTTTACTACTCTTGGAGTCATCATTATATTTCCTCAAGGAAATCTCCTGAGTCAGCAAGGTGCCTATCAGCTCATCATAGTTTTAGGTCTTCAAATTATGAGCCTCCTTGATAGCACTCTTCTTTGTGTCCCACTCTAAGGTGAGAACTCTAAGGATCTTCTTCACCATCTCTTCCTTGGTGAATTCCTTGCCTAGTCTCTTCAGTTCTATAATGATGTTAGTGAACTTGGTATTCATAGATTAAATGTCCTCGCTCGTGCCCATATGGAATAGCTCATATCACACTTTCACTTTATCAATCCCCTCATAGGTGACTCCATCTTTCTCCATATCTCCTACACCTTCTCGCATCTTGAGACCTTGTTGAACTCTATCAAATCTAAAGCACAATGTAAGTAGTTGATGGCTGCCACATTCTCCTTAAGGAGTCTTAGGTCAACGTCATCATAGTATTCTAGATAAATTATAATATGTTTCCCATTTCGCACAGTAGTGGGAATCTTGAGTCCTAATTCGATTGTAAGCCATGCATGTATGCATGCTTTGTTATTGTATGAAATTTTTCATCCTATTTTTCCAAAACATGTAATGTTGATCGTCAAATAGTAGAGGCCTGATACCAGACATACCTTCCTTGAGGAGTATCATCTATCCATTACCGAAATTGTAAGAATTATTAAAGTCATTAGATCTTTAATAACTCTAGACAGCAAGTCTAAAAATTGAGAACTTTCTCTAATACCACTTATTAGTCCGCTTTAACCTTAATATCGTGTAGAGGGGGTGCATGTAGATTTACTTGGTTCTTTATAGATTTAGAAATTTTAGCCAAGTTGTTTTTAAATACATGTTGAGTGACTAGAACAGAGTGTACTTTTTTTTCTAAAAACTATAAACTGCTTAGCTTTGTTGACTTAGTTTACTTGCAAGCTATGTTGAGTAATCTTACTTAGCTCAGAATGGTTTTCAAGAAGTAATAATAAAATGAGAGATGATAAATGAGCGCAGACACTGCCCAGGAAATAAAAGATATGAAGGTAAAGATTACACCTGAGATTTTATCCTAGTTTAGTCCCGAGCCTATCTCCAGTCCCCGGATTCCTTTATGAGCTTTAATGTACTAGTGATACCTTTCCTTCAATAGGCAGAGAAGCCTTTACAAAGGGTAAACACGTACAGAAAGTACCCTCCTTTCTAGCTACCTCTCAGTACTCAGTTTAGGTACCCTTCCTAAACTAACTCACACACATTTTTAGATAGAAAGTTGAGAACATAGGATTTCAACTTATAAAAAGCGTTGAATCCTTTAAAATGTAATAGCTTAGCTAAGATTCTCAGCTTATTTGGTTTCTCTCTGACAAATAGATTGGAAAATGAGTTGTTTGCTTTTGATTGCTTGAATTGGAATTTCTACATGCTAGGATGCTTTGATAAAGATTCATCTCTTAAGAAGTTCAAGGTGATTCACTAAGTTTGAACGTCTACTCTAGTCTATATTTATAGCTATAGATGCTGGGAATAGCCATTGCAAACTTCTCATCTTAAGTTGTTCTTCAAAATCTCTTCTCTTCACAACTTTCAAATTTGCCTATTTGAAACAGATTCCAAGACATTTAGAGATATCAATTTCTAATGTTGAGGTGTGAGATTAAACCATTAGTCATCTTTGATTCGTAAAAATTTGTTTCTTCAAGTAAATCCATTTGAGAGAGGAGTGTGCGAGATGCAACATGAAAATTATGGTAGGTTGATTTACTAATGATGCAGAGTTGCGCGAAGACACTGGGAAAATGCCACATGTCAAAAGATATCTTTTTTATTTGGATCTTTGTGAGAAATCTACAACATTTTGTATTAACACCTTTAGGTTGTGAAGACCACATGAATATCCATTTTGATTTTAGTGCTTTTTACATGAAAAGCATTAAGGGGAATATGATGTCTTCATAGAAACGGTTAAACGCACAAGTGTCATAATATTCTGAGTGTCTCATAAATACTCAGTATTTTACTAAGTAAAAGGTGCTCAAGCATATGTTGAGTTATACCGCATAAACTAAAGAGTACTCATCACACATCTTTTCCTTCTCTAAGGAAAAACTTAATTAAGACTTAGTAAAACCGAGTTATTATCCCTAAAGCATTCTCAACTAAACATGTCTAATTAAAAGTCCACTAAGTACCTAATTAATTTTACTCTCCTAATCAGTTTGTTATATCTAAAACTCTAATGGCTAGTTTGGTTGACGGAATGGAATAGACTAGAAAATGAATGAAAAAATGTCAAATTTGATACTTGACTCCGACGTCGAAGAGAATAGCTCTTCCTAGTTATAATAGCAATCATGGAATAACTATTCCTCTTTGAAATGAAGGAATAGATATTCCATGAATCCTATGGTAACTAGGAAGAGCTATTCCATTTAAAGTTTGAGTCATGTATTATATTTAATATTTTCTTTATTCATTTTCTATTCTTTTCTATTCTACCAAACAAACGAGCCATAAGTACTATGAAGTGCTATTAACTTGGGTTCAACAAAGAATGTTGAAGCAATGCAAGTTCATAATAAACCAAAGAACGAGGAAATGATATCAATAATCTATGGACAAATTGTTATATTGAGCAAGATATTATATTTTCTTATTTTTTCATTAAAAATTTGATTATGTTTACTAAATTTAGTTAGAAAAAAATAAGGTTTTATGCCAGAATAATTAATAGACCACATGGAAATAAATAAGCTTAAATCTAATAAATTAAGGCACCATAAAATAGGCCAAATTCATTTGAATGAATTTTGCTTATTTTTAGCCTTGATTATATTTTATTTAAGTCAGTCTATTATCATTTATTTGTTTCCATAGGCTGGATATTTCTCTTTTAATTGGATTGGTTTATTTCCTTTTTATCTAAGGTTGTTGAGAAAGCCTATAAATAAATAAGCTTGTAATTTCATATTCAATAGGATTATATGAATAATATTATCATTGTTTATACAATTTTGTTTCTTCTTTGAGAGCTTGAGAGGTTATCTTGGTTCTTATTTTTGCATTAAGAATATGGCTCAAAAGAAGTTATTTGACTCCTATTCTTATTGCTTCTTCAATCAATCCATCATAAGCTTTGTGATTCACATGTTGAATTAGAGTTCTTTTAGATTTGGAGTTTTAAGTCCTTTCTTAAAGGCTAGATATCCAAAGTAATGCATTTTATTCTACAATGGGCTTGGGTTCTACTTACTTGAAGAATTTCGAATGCTGAGATGGTTGAAGCAGAGATTTCAGCTCTTAGAAATTTAGGTGATTCACCAAGTTGAAACGTCAGCCTTCAGCCTTTAGCAATCTAGACTTGGTCTTCAATTTCTCTTCTCTTTAAGTCTTCAAATTTATTCCCTTTGTGAGACAGGCTTGAATCCATTAAGAGATACAAGATTTTAACATTGCAATACGAGATTAAACTATTGATTAATTTATCACCAAGTCTTGTTCTTCAAGCTTGATTTGTTTGGTAGATAGAGCGCGAGATGAAACATGGATTTCTCTCATTGACTTTGATTCCCAATGTTGTGGTGTTTCTGAAATGCAACAAATTGCAGATTCTTGGACATTAGTTACATGCCAACATTTCGTACTAACACCTTTTTGTCTTTGGGACCAATTGAATATTCTTTTGTTTTCAGCGTCATCGACACTTGAAACGCATCATGATATCTGGAATATTCTGTTTGACAAAATAAGTTAAAGGCAAACAATGTCTAATATATGTCAAACCAACTATTAATTAAATAACGCAAGTTGAGTTCTCTTTTTCTAAATAAATCCTGATGTTGAGTTCTTTTACTTTTCATAATAACTCAACAAAGTAACTCGAATCATCCTAATTCATAACTTAATTAAAAGCATAGGTTGGCTTGCTGAGTTAGTTTCCCTTAACTAAACTCAAGCTAACTACTTAATTAAGAGTATGCTTAGTACCCTATTAATTTTACTAACCTAGTCAATTTGTTATTCCAAAACTCAAGATATTGTCAAGTATCATTAAGTTGGGTTCAACACAAAGTTTGCAGTACAATGTTATACTAGTGTTATATAATTGATATAATATATATGGTTAAATGACAATTATACCTAGTATAATAGTCATTATACATGGTATAATAGACATTATACCTGATATAAGACCTTCATAAATATGGTTTTCGCTAGAAAATTAATATAACATATAAGGTATCAGGACTGTATACCTAATGGCATAAGATAATAAAAATGGTTTTTGCTACAAAATTGGTAAAACATATCAGGAATAATGATTATCCTCAAGAGATAAAAATCAATTATTTAATGATCTTCAAAATCGAATTCATAGGTGATATCATTTCATAAAAATCTATGAATCTTGCAATACAATAGTAAAAAAAGAGATATAAACAAATAGCGTTAAGTATGAATAAAAAGTTTTGTTATACTAGGCCTAACATTTGTTATACTAAGTATAATACATGATATACCAAGTATAACATATAATGTACTTGGAATAACACATTTTACTCCATCAATAAATGATAAAAATACCTCAATTACACTAAAAAACATCATAGCAAGGTGAAATTTATAAGAATGTTACTCCCACTTCTTAAATGGGAAAAAAATTCTGAAGAGACATGTGATAACATATTTCCATTTGACTATGTGATTAACAAAACTAATATAATATATTCAAACAATCACACCACATGCCTCATAATTACAATCATCTGTCCAAACTCCACCATAATGCAATATGAGTAAAAAATATAATTGTTTTTATATACTTGCTATTAAACATATTGAAAAAAAGAGACAAACACTTTCGCAACATGTAAGCATCCTCATAAAAGCAAATGAGCTCACGATGTGCAGTGGTTAGTGCATTTAACGATTCCCATAAACTAAATGTGAGACATGCTTTTGCAATCTATCATTTTCTTCCATTAGCAAATTGTTCAAAGCCGTCAAATTTTTCATTTTAAACATATTTTAAAAAGAGAGGTTCAAGTCTAATTCAAATTCAGAGGAGCTAAAGATGGCTCTAGGTTCTCAGGCTCTGCAAGTAAAAAAATCACAGAGATCGAAAAGTCAATTAGCACAACAAAATAAAGTGAAGAATCAGATTAAGAAAATCACCTTCTTTATTTTTATAGTACACACACTTTCTAGTTGCATTAGCATCAGGAACCTTGGTATAACAATTATTTGTGAAATTTTTTTATGATCGTGTCAATGAATTATTAGATACATTCATACAATAAATGAAACAAGGTGCAACAAATAAAAGAGAAAACGTGTTTAGACCTTGTGGTGTGGAGATAGAGTAGAAGCAAGAGTCTTTGCCTCATAAGAAACATCAGCTTGTGCAGTGGATTCATGTGATCAGATAACCTTCCCATAAACATTATCTTTTGTTCACCAACTGGAGATGGGAAGCTAGAAAATCACCCACTTCCTTAGAGTTCCTTCCAAAAGCTATACACTCCATCAATTTTGCAAGATCTCACTGGAAACAAGAAAATTATCACACAAAATCTCACAGAAAAATCACCTGTAAGCACGGATTTTCACAACTCCGAAAGTCAATGATGAAAGATTTTCATTTTGTACTTTGTTTAGCCGAATAGTTTAGGTTCAAAGTTAATCACTCGATTTGTCTTTGTAACTTACCAAAAATCGCCCCAAAAACCTCAAAACTGATCAAAATTGTAAAATTGTCAACAATTAGGGTAGACAGGATACAGGGATCAATTGATCCTGGTACCGCCTTCGTGATTCCAGTACCGGAATCACTTAACTTGCCCTTTAGTTGGTCGACTTAAAGCCATTTTTTTTGTAATAAATCACCAAAAAAGGTAGTGGGACCACAAAATCGGTATTGTAATCGATCCAAATTAAAAAAGATTTGATTTATTTCTTTTTTAGGAGCGATTGATTTTTTACCCAAACCAAAATATATCTAAATTGGAAAAAAGATTTGATTTGTTTCCTTTTCCGGGTGATTATTTTTTACCAAAATTGTACCAATTTCCTCTATAAATATCACTCAAATCTCTGTATTTTGGGTTAGACTTTCGATCTAAAAATTCTCAAGTTCTAAAAAGCCAAAGCCAAAAATCTCTTCCCGAACTTGTGAGAAGTTTTGAACAAACAAAGGAATCAATCAATTTATTTATTTATTTTCACCGATTCTTGTTCGGTTCCAACTAAATCCCAAACACCAACCCATTTATTTCCTCAAACGCAAATTCTAACTCTTTAATGTTAAAATTAAAGGTGGATTCTAAAGAAAAAGATATGAATCTAATCTAAGACTTTGTGTTTTTTTTCAATTCCTTTTTATTTTTTTATCGATTTGGTAAGTCGAGGAGGCGTAGAGCCGTGTATTTAAAGCCTAAGGGGTTGCGTGTTGCTTCCAAGTTAGTATTCTAAGCCTCATATCTATTTATCTATATTTATACATGTTTGAAAGTGCATAAAAGTTGATTAAACATGTAAACTTGGTTGGAAACTAGGTGAAAAACAACAAAAAAATTGCACCGAAAATGTTGTTTGGGGACAATCTGCACACAAATCTGGTAGAACAAAGTCGAACCTAGTACTGGGTTCATTGATTCCGATATTGGGTTTGATTTTTGGCTATCAGATTCAGAGGTAGAATGCCCCATTCTACCTATTTTTTATTTAAACTCTGTTTTACAACTTTTCTTGAATTGATTTCTATTTTAACCATTAATAAGTACCTCGTATGAAATCTTGGATGAGTAGTTGAGTGTTAACATTATTTTATGCCATGACATTGTGTTATTTTAGCTAAGATTAGGCTTAAAATAACATCCTTCTTCTCATCTTCACGCTTCTTAATGAATCTTAGGCAATATGAATACGTTAAATATAATTTTGCGTAACTTTGGTTTGTAACAAGAAATTAACTTAAACAATGATGCAGGTAACTTCGTCCAACCCGAATCTCTAAATTTAAGATATAGAATTATCCTTCTAAATGAAGTTAACATTCTAGAAGTAGCTTGACCTTTATGTGAAATGATTTTAATGGGAAGACATTCTCGGCGTGTCCCAAAAAGTTGTGATAGATCCTGAACTTTTAAATACATCTCAAAAGTAGCATATTTCTCAAACAATCGATAAAAACTGCTGGGGATTTCTTTTTATTAAACTTAAATTTTAAAGTTTAAAAGATTTGATGAAGGACAAAAAAATTGTTTAAGTTAATTTTATCCAATATCTTTTATTTAATGTATCATATTCATTTGTAGTAGATAGATTTTTTGCATTTAGGACAGGATGTCCCCATTTGAGCCAACCTTTAAAGCAAGCATCGTGTAAACCCTTCATGTGATTGAGGGGTGCCTAATTGGTAGTCACTCATAGCCATATCCCACACTCGATACCATTCACAAGGTTCGAGGTAAATTGTAATGTTGTGGGAACCATCTACATTAGCAACCTAATGTTCAGCCTACATATAGTAAGCAACAACTTTTATTTTCCTCTAGGATTACCCCAAATCATGAAAATTAACAAGTTAGGTCAAAATTTGTATTCCCTTATGGATGTCAAAGTTTTTAGACCCAAGCCTAGTTCTAGAAGCTTTACCCTATCAATGCGTTGGAAAAATAAGGAGGTTGGAGGAATCAGTGCATGTTTGCAAAGTTGTGATATAAACTGTATAATACGTGTTTCCATGTTATGCCATGCTACATGCTCCATGTTCACGTGTACTAACCAAGAATTTTTTGTAGACTCAAGTACACACATGGAGTCTCTTAAATTTATTTATGCATTTTATACATTTCTCGAAATATCTATGGAATGTCTCAACCCCATGTATACCATGCACATTCAGCATTTCTATCAGGTATATTTAGTATTCATACTATGTATATTTAATTTTTCCATGCATAATTTAAATTATGCCACATCATCATTTTGACTTCGTATGCTTAGGTTAGGTTATGCCATGCTATCACTTTGACTTTGTCATACTTATTTTAGGTTATACCACATCATCAATTTTACTTTTCCTTACTTAGTTTAAATTATTCTACGTCATCAATTTGACTTTGTTATGCTTAGTTTAGGTTATACCACACCATCATTTTTATTTTGCCATGCTTAATTTAGGTTATGTCACATCATAAATTTAACTTTATCATTGTGAGCCCAAGATTTTATACCAGCTCACGTGTTCAATGATGATGGCTTTTCGAGATTTTTATCCTCGAATCACACAATTTTCGATTATCTGAAGATCTACGAATGGGAATGTTCCTCATCGCCGAATTGTGTTAAAGACTTTAATTAGTTTGAAAAATAAAGATTTTAGTAAAATTTATTAAATAAATAAATTTAAATATATAAAAAAATCAGAAAACCCGACTGAATTGACTTGCCAAACGGGCAAGCCCGGTGCATCGGCTTGCTGGATTCCAGCGAGCCATGAGGGCTCTCTAGAATTTTCAGCAAGCCCCTTGCTAGAAATTCCATCGAGGGAAGAGCCTGAAAAATCCCTTTATATATCGGGACTTTTTTGGATTGTAGGGGGCTCGAAATTTTTAGAGAAAAATTCTATTTTTATGAGAAACAACAACAAGAAAATATTTTCTTTCAAATAATTCGGATCCAAAACACGTTTGTATTCTAAAACTTTTGATTTTCGAACTAACTTTCTTCAATTTCTTTTTCTTCCAAAATCCTCAGATATTCTCTAGGGTCTAAAACAAATTTATAACCCGAGTCTGATTATCTTTTGGATAAATAAACATTTATTTCCCACACAAACATAACTGAAAAATGAATGAGGAATGCTCCCAGGTATCATATGAATGCGCCGAAGTGGATTCACGTCGAAAGGGTAAGCCTCTAAGTTCCTAGAGCCGCTTATTTCGTGCTTCTTGATTTTTCCTAATTTCCTTTTTTTTAAATGCGGACCTAGGGATTATTTTATTACTTTGTAAATAATGTTGTAATATTTATCCTTCTTCTTTTCTATTTACGAAAATACATGTTAGAATACCCCCATGAATGAAATAAAAATTATTCCCGGATAACAGGCCTCACACTTTGCCATGCGGTCATTTTCACTAAATAAAAAAAGATCAACGTACTTGTATATAAAATAAATTTTTTTATTTCTAAATAAGAACATTAAATTGTAGATGTTTTAATTAGGCCACACAGGCCTTCTCAAACTCATAGTGAACATACATGTGAATATCCATGATGTACTATATATAATGTGCTAACCATTGTGGATGCAGGTTAGATGTATGCCTAGGATTTTATTTTCCTTCGAGCATTGCGAATATTTTTACGGGAATTGTAATTAATAGATTAGGCGGGCAGTTGCATCCCCCAAGTTTTGTAATTTATTAATTTATTTTTCCACATTTCTTTATCGCTTTATGTGTGAATTAACCGCTTTCAAATATACGTGAATTATGCATAACAACTAGAAAAATGACATAAGTGCGAATATGCACAATTAAGAAATTTGGTTTTCTATAGATATAATATAATGTGATCCAATAAGAAATAAGCAACTTATCCCGAACCCGAATCTCTGTGTATTAGTGGGCCGTCCCCGGACATTAAGCCTCATAGGACTTTAATTCTTAGAAAGGGCTATTCCAGGTGGCGACTCTATACTAAGAGATGTGGTGGATTGGGGTTTGATTGATCTAAAATGTTTCCCACTTTCTCAATCAAACCTTCTGAGTCCTCAACCTGATACTTTTTAAACACCCCGGTGGACCGCGCCTCTCAATCACGCGCTCTCGGCACATCGCGTCGTGTTGTTCGCTCACAGTGGCGACTTCGCTGAGGATTTTTCTAAAAACTTTTTTTAAAAGATTTTTGATTTTGGATAAGTGCAGAAAATTATTGATCACATTATTCCATATTTTCTTAATAATGACATATTCATAATTTTGCATTGCAATAGAGGGGATTAGCCCCGTAAGTTTAAGGTACCCTATTACCGTGAAGCTTTCTCTTGTACTAATCTGCGCCCTTGAGAAAAGATAGTACCTGAGCAGGTGGAACACTTGTTACCATATCGCATGTACCTCCCTCGTTAGAACCCATTTGGGGAGAGGCTTGGTGTGTATTTTAGTGAAACAAGAACCTTCTACATCAACAACACATTTATAAACCTCATGTAAATAAGTCATAGGCATTTTCCCTAGGGTGTTACCCAACAAATGACCATGCATTATATTTTCTTGCAAGTGCGCTGCTTAGTATCCTCGTGATACTAAGATAAACCAAACTTAGGATAGAGATTAGCAAAAAACCCTACGTGCGAGAGTTGTATGGTTGGAAGTTTGGACTTTGCATGCTATGTGCTACATACTTATTATTATATAAATGTGATGCTAACCACGAATCTTAGTGTAGACACTCGAACGTGCACACACATAATGTTAACATAACATTTTCTCATACCAAATCGGTGTCACATACACTTAGGTTTAGTTGACACTTGAGATCGTGTCACCATAGGACAACATAAAACCACTTACAAACATCACTTACCCCTTTCCAATAAGATTTCCACTTGACATCTGGCTATTAGCCCTTATAGGGCAAACATACCTTTCTTTTACTACGTGATGTCCACTTAACATCTCACACTTAGCTCACAAGGGGCAATAACATATCCCACACATTACTTATGAGATGTCCACTCGACATCCAACTCATAGCCCACACAGGGCAATCACACATACCACATAACCCAAATAGGGCAAATACCTACCAAAACCATTTTTCCTACATCATGTGATATCCTAGCTAACATCCAAACCTAAGCCCACACGGGGTAAAATTATTTAAAAAAAACCTTACCTTACCAAATTTTCAAGGGTATATGGTTGATACCCAAACCATTCGCCCACATGGGAAAAAGATTCATGCATCACCATAGACCCTCAAATAGCGATGACCACACAAGCATCCAAAACTCCACCCTAATTGGGTAAAAATAACCAAATCATTCTTTAAATAGCTACATATGGTAGTTGTTTTCGTTTCATTAGGGTATGCCGCACTGCTTACCCGAAATAATATTGACCTCCTCTTTCCATGAGACCTAGTCATAATACAAAACCTCAAACTTTTGACCTATTACCACACGGGTAACTTGATTACCTCATATACATAATTCACATTACGATATCTTATAGGCATTGTATAGACCTCAAATCCAACCCCAGATATTGGATTTTCATTTTTACCTATTTTCATCTTTACCTAATGACTAACTTGTTTGTTTCAAATGGATTAACATACATATTATTTCACATTATAGCATGATAGCCCCTTGTGAATGCATCCATAACATTAAAAATCCCACGCATTTCCCGCATCACAAATTATGTCACGAATATTACATGCATAGTCTAATCTTCTGCTTGTTTATCTTAGCTTGGAAAAAGGCCTACTCATCTCTTGGTTCGTGTTTGTCCAATTGTGGCCAATCTAGAGGGGGTTCCGTACACTGACTCAAGTGAGGACTCGGGTTCCATTTCAGATTTAGTTCAACGTGCACCTTTCATGGCCAATCCATAAGAAGAAGGTACGAGTAAAGATCACCCTATCCTTACGAGACAAAACTCTCAACAGACACATCAGGCATTCGGTAAGCGCCAAGATAATAGCTACCTTGAATGCCTTTGCTAACAGCGAACAACTAGCATCGCTTATTTGCCAACATGCTAGGAGAGCTCAGAATGTGGTGTCCAGCCTAGAGGTCATCCTTAACAATGGCAATCCGACTAGATGACCTGAAATAGGGGGACCTCCCACCTCACACATGGTGCCCCCAGCTCCTACTGCCTTGTACTAGTTTAGGGTAGGACAAAGTCATCCTTTTTAGCCAATATTCACACTAGGACGTTTTTATCAAGGAGTGGCCTAACAATCCATTCCTAATTGGAGTGCATAATTTACCTCACAATTCCAGGCTACCTCATAACTGCCCCATTTCGTGACCCTCCCCCAAGTGTAATACGGCATTTATCCAAACACTGGGAATGCCATCCTCCAACAACCAAGCATGGTAGAATTATGGCAACAGTTCTTGGCCACTCACAACACCCATCTCATGAATCCATACTTAGCGTAACCAACAATCGGGGATGAAGATAGCTTACCCCCAAACTTTGTAATGTCACAATTTGAAAAGTATGTGGCATCTGGCTACTCGCGCGCTCACTTAACATATTATCAGATAGTGATGAGAGCATTAAAGGTCAGCGAACAGATGATGGCTAAGCTCTTTGTCATCACCTTGGGCCACCAGTCAATGAATGGTACAACCACCTTCCGCTGGACATAGCTACTACTTGGAAATGCCTTGCTCAGGCTATGATAGGGTATTATGGTTTCAACTCTCAAATGGAAACCAAAATGCAACATCTAGAGGCTATAAGGAAAGAGTAGGGTGAGAGCTTCAAATCCTGCTATGCGTGTTGGATGGCCACACAGGTCAGGCTTCATGCTCACATAAGTCTACCGAAGATGATAACGAATCTTTTGGACTGTGCACTGCCATTATACAGGAACAAGTTTGGGTTAGACATCTTTTTGAACTATCAAGAAGCTTTTAAGAAGGCAGATTGGATGGAGCACTTTGAATCCATCGACACATCTGAGGGTCGTTAGAATAACCCATGATTGATGATGTAATAAATTAGCATTTAGCTACTTCGCCCACGAGGCCTTTGAATTTTTGAATAAATTGAACTTTGTTTATTTTCTTGATCTTCTATTGATGACATCACGCATTCTCATAAGCATATACATGATGTTTTTAGCACATGTGACACATCATGTCATGAAATTAATTTAGGTATAAATGGATTCCCCACAATTACAATAAATTCAAATGATTTGACTCTTGAGAGAAAGTGAGAGATAAACACATGTACTTAGATAACACGTGATAGTATTTGCCTCATCCTACAAAGACGTAAGATTGATAGACAGATCACCAAGCACAAAACGTCCACCGACTACTAAATCAATCACGCCAAGATCAAAATGATCGAAGCTAGAATGAGGCCAAAACGTCAACAAAGAAAATTGAAGTCAAACAACCTACAACATAAAGAAGGAGTCAGATCGTTGAACATGTAAACAACTTCATCACATAGCCCACCAATACTTATGGGCCAATCATTACATCGTGAAGGGAACGTCATTTAACGAAAACCATTCACCATCGATGGAGTCAAGATACCAAATCTGATCTCCGACACATCATCTATTATTGGAGAACAATTGAACTCAAAAGGAAACGCTGATGATCAAGACTCATCATAACATACACCTCAAGCCAGCAAAGCGGCGCGAATACCAACCAACCAACCAATAGGAAATGCTAAAAGAGACCAACAAGTGAAATCATGGACATGGACGACAGCCAATCTATCAAATCAATCAAGTCTTGCATAATTGCTATCATGCATAGGTGAAAGAAATAAATTGATAAAAAGTAGTACAAACAAAAAATAAATTTGTAATTAACCTGTCAATTAACACTGTGTTAGTTGAGAAAAAATTAGGGCTTATTTTCAAAATAGAAAAAGAATAGTCCCCTGAGTTGAAAACCCATAAGGGCAGCTCTGGCAAAACTTAGGACATTGAGAGAACTATATTGGTTAGAAAACGTGGGAGGGCTAATCAACGGCAGGAGTCAAATCATTTGAAACATTTATACCCCTGTTAATTTCATTAATGAATTGTCATTTTTGTTGAATCTTTATGCATATGTTTATTTTTATTACTTGCATGCCAATGGTAGAATTTCGCAAGTATACATAAAAAAAATGAAAAAGTAAAAATAAAGAAAAATAAGTATGCCGAACTGAAAACCTGAAAGGGCGGTCCAGGTAAAAATTAAGATATGATTTGATAGATTGAAAACCTATAAGGGCGATCTATGCAGAAATTAGAAACAAAGAAATATCAAATTCATCATCTCCTCCTCGAAATGTTACGTGGCACTATATATCTCCAACACTTTAGGAAAACTACTTCCAAGCGATCATTGCCAACATAATGTGGGGCCAACTACTCATCTTGATCTTCCTCAAACAAGATTCAAGCTCTGAACTCGAATCTGATTCAACACTGTTAGGAAGTCATCGATGGAATCCTGAACAAGACAAATCTTAGGGCAACTACGCACCAGCACAAGAGAAGGTTCCTCAATGAACGAAGCCCACAACACCTATAGGTAAATGTTATCCATGCATAAAATTATGCATACATTACATTCGCATCATGTCATCTACAGGTAAAGACGATGCTGAACTGAGGCAACTCCATCCTAGTAAACAAGAAACTCCACCTCCACTTGAGGAACCCACGAAGGATGATGGCCCACTCAAGCTTAACAAGGCCCAATTCAAGCAATTTTTCTGAATATCCAAAGACTCTTAAAACAATGGGGCAATTTTCGAGACATCCTCAAATTTCCATTAAACTTATTTATTTATTATGTTTTAATTTTTTGATTGAAGGGGTAAAAACTTTTTCTTCGCATAAACTCAATCAAATAATTAAAACATTCATCATAAAATGTACTGACATTACACTCATCCAATTTGTCACAAGGCACAAGTCAACATCCTACTAAATAAATTCAAGTTCACCTTTAAAACAGATTCAGGTACCCATCTCCAATCATTCCAAAGGGTACACGATAATCATAGTATAGGAAGGAAATGGCTCCCGACTATAATAGGGATGCCATAGGAAGAAATGGTCAACCCATCCACAAGGGGCATCAAGCACCAAGGGATTCCAAAGAAAGAAAGGGACAATCCCGAGAGGATAAGATGCTAGAAAGGAAGGCCCACGTCATCACAAATTGGGGGCAAAGAAGGCACCAACAACACCGATCAAGTATATTCTCAATCCCTCCGCTCTATTCGGAGTGATCATACTGTTATACAACCAACAATTATCACACGAGGGGTAGTGTGAGCGGGCGACATGGAGCGGTGGGTCGAGAGCGTAAGATTTCATAGGCGCGGTCCACAGGGGTGTTTGAAAAAGAAAAGCACCGGATCGGGGACTCGGTGAAAAAGGTTGAAAGAGTAAAGCGAAAAACATTTAAGATCGGTTCGAACCCGAATCCGCCGTCTCTTAGTGTGGAGTTGTCACCTGGATTAGCTCTTTCTAGGAATTAGAGTCCTGTGAGACTTAACATCTGGGGGACGGCCTACTAAGACACAGAGATTCGAGTCCGGGATAAGTTGCTTATTTCTTAAGTGATCACATTATATTACATCTATAGAAAACCGTATTCTCTTAATTGTGCATATTTGCACTTAGGTCATTTTTTGAGTTTCATGCATGATTCATGTATAGAAAATGCAGTAAATCCATCCACAAGATAGTAGGTATATGCGGAAAATAAAATTACAAGGCTTTCAAAAATTGGGGGATGCAATTGCCCGCTAACCTATTAATTAAATTTTCTGTAAAAATATATGCAATACCCGAAGGAAAATAAATTCTAATCATACATCTAACCTGCATCCACAAAGGTTAGAACGAAATATGGCATATATATTTGATTTGATTTTAGCAAGGCCTGTGTGGCCTAATTAAAACATCAACGATTTAAAAGTTGTTGATTTAAATAAAAAAATTGGTTCATTTTTATTTACACGTATGTTGATCAATTTTATTAGTGAAAATGATCACATGGCGTAAGGTGATGTCTGTTATCCGGGAATACTTTTTATTCCCTTCGTGGGGGTATTCTAATACAAAAATTTTAAAAAAAAGAAATAAAAGAGGAAGGAGAGAATTACAACATTATTTACAATAATAAATAAAATAACTCCTAGGTTCACAAATAAAGGAAATCAGAAGAAGATGAAAGTAGATGAAAGCACTAAATTCGCAGTTCTAGGAACTCAGAGGCTTATCATTTTGGTATGAATCCACTTTGGCATATCCGTTCAGCCTTTGGAAATCTCCCTTGTCCTTTAGTTTAGGTGAAATCGTTGATATAAAAGTCCAAAAAATCTTCATTTAATTCCTGGAATTTTAGTGTAATTTAATTGGAAAATACGTGTTTATTTATCTAAAAGATAATCAGACTAGGGTTCTAAATTTGTTTTAGACCCGAGAATATCTAAGGATTTAAGAAGAAAAAAATGAAGAAATTTGATAAAAAGATTAAGAAATTTGGGATCCAAATGTTTTTTAGATCCGAGAAAAATGAAGAAAAGAAAGTATTATTATTTGCATATTTTTTTATCTGAAAGAAAGAATTTTCCTCTCTGAATTTTTAAGCCCCCTTCAATCCAAAAAGGTTTGACTATTTATTGAAAAATCCTGGAAAATCCAAAAAGGGTAAAAAAACTTGGCTTGGTCGCCAAACCCGCTGGCAAGCTCGCCAGCCACATTTGGCGAGGCTAGCTAGTCTCGCTAGCGAGTCTAACGGGGCTCGCCAGAAAAGGCAAGGCTCGCTAGGGAGTTTAGCGAGCTCGCCAAACTCCTTGAGGAGGCTTGCCTCTCTAGCGGGTCTGGCGAGGTTCGCCAGACCCCTAGCGAGCCTCGCCAGAATCCTAGCAAGGTTCGCAAAGTCACTGGTGGGCCTCGCCAGGTCACTGGTGAGCCTTGCCAGAGTCTAGTGAGGTTTGCTAGGCTTTCTGGTGAGTCTGGATCCGATATTCGGTGGCGTTTTCGAATTTTTTATGTATTTTTATATATTTTTGTTAATTTTTTGAATTAAAGTAAGACTCCCATTTGAAGATCATCGAACGGTCGAAAATCGTGTGATTCGAGGATAAATATCCCGTAAAGCCATCATCATTGAATGTGGTAAAAAATCCCATGCTCATAGCTGCCCCTCGTGTGATAATTGCTGGTTGTATAACTAGTATTATCACATGAAAAGAGCAGAGGGATTGAGAATATACTTGACCGGTGCGGCTTGCGACTTCTTATTCCCAATTGGTGATAACATAAGCCTTCTTTTCTAGCGCTGTGTCTTCATAGGGTTATCTATTTCCTTCTTCGGAATCCCTTGGTGCCTCTCACCCCTTGTTGGCAGGTCGATCGTTTCTTTCTACGGCATCCCTTTGGTGGTCGGCAACCATTTGATTCTTCGATTGACAAATGAGACTGTTTCATTCTTCAACCATTGAGATAGCCGTTTCCTTCTTCGGTTGTGTGTTGACTTGCTTCCTGTAACAGATCAGAGAAATGATAATGTTAATACATTTGATGGTGAATGTTTTAATTATTTGATTGAGTAAGCAAAAATTTTTACCCCTTCAATAAAAAATTAGAACATGATAAATAAGTAAGTTTAATGGAATTTTTTGGGTGTCTCAAAAACTGCTCCGTTGTTTAGGAGGCTTTTGTGACAATGTTAACTTTAGGCTTGAGTGGGCCATTATCTTGTTTGTAGGTTCCTCATGTTGAGGTGGAGGTTCTTGTTTATCGAGACAATGTTGCCCCAGTTCGACATCGTCTTTACCTATAAATGACATGATGCGAATGTAATGTATGCATGAACAATTTTTACCATATGTTGTATGTTCATCTATTGTAGGTGTCATGGGCTTCGTTCGTTGAAGAGCCTTCTCTTGTGCTGGTGCATGGTTGCCCTTGTGACTTATCTTGTTAAGGATTCCATGGATGACTCCCTCAAAGCGATGACCATGGGTTCGTTGAATCAGATTCGAGTTCATAGCTTGGATCTAATTTGAGGAAAGCCTGGATGAGTCGTGGATCTTGTGTTATATCGGTGATGATTGCTTGGAAGCCGTTTGCCTGAAGTGTTGAAGGTATATGATGCCTCGTACTATTCCAAGGAGGAGATGATGAATTTGATATTTCTATGGTCCTAAGTTTTACATAGATCACCCTTGCGGGTTTTCAATCTATCGAACCTCGTCTTAATTTTTACCTGGACCGCCCTTTCAAGTTTTCAATCCAGCAGACTCATTTTTCTTTATTTTTTTTTCATTTTTTGGATGTTTACTTGTGACATTCTACCATTGGCATCCAAGAAATTAAAATAAACATATGCATAAAGATTCAGCAAAAATGATAATTCATTGATGAATTTAACAGGGGTATAAATGTTTCAATTGATTTGACTCCTGCCATCAATTAGCCTTTTCAGGTTTTCTAACAATGTGGTTCTCCAGATGTCCTAAGTTTTTCCTGAGCCGCCCTTTTCAAGTTTTCAACTCAGCGGACTATTCTTTTTGTGGTTTGAAAAGAAACCCTAATTTTTGTCAACTAACCGAGTGCTAATTAACAGGCTGATTACAAATTTATTCTTTTTTGTTTGTACTGCTTTTTAGAGATTTATTTCTTTCACCTATGTGTGATAGCAATTGTGTAAGATTTGGTTGATTTGGTAAAGCAGTCGCCGTCCATATCCTCGACTTTATTTGTTATCTCATTCAGCATTTCAGACCAATTGGTTGGTGCTTGCATCTCTTTGCTGGCTTGAAGTATATGTGATGAGTCTTGATCATTGGCGTTTCCTCTGATGGTGCGATAATTGCAAATAGTAGCGTCTCATGTGAAGGAGTTGTTGACGTGTTCAACAATCTGGCTCCTTTTTATCTTTAGTATTGACCTTTGTATGATCCTTCAGGGAAGATTCAATTTGCTTTGACCATTGCTTGATTGTTCCATGAATTGTGATGATCTGTGTGATGGAGTTGTTGACGTGTTCAACAATCTATCTCCTTCTTTGTGACATTGCACCGGTTGTTCGATCTCATGAATGGTGGTGGTGGAGTTTTTGACATGTTCAATTATCTGACTCCTTCTTTGTGATGTTGCGCCGGTTGTTTGGTCTTGTGAATGGCTGTGATGGAGTTATTGACATGTTCAATGATTTGTCTCCTTCTTTGTGATATTACATCGGTTGTTTGGTATTGTGAATGGTTATGATGGAGTTGTTGACGTGTTCAACGATCTCACTCCTTCTTTATGGCATTGCGCCGGTTGTTTGGTCCCAACTTGCTTGGTCGACATTTTGGCCTTATTCTGTCTCCGATCCTTTTGATCTTTGCTTGAGTCGTTCTCTTGATTGAGTCAGTGGATGTTTTATGCTTGGAGATCTTTCCATTAATCTTTCGTCCTTGTATGATGAGGCAATTGCTATCACGCATTGTCTAAGTACATGTATTTATCTCTTACTTTCTCTCAAGAGTCAAATCATTTGAATTTTTGGGGAATCCATTTATACCCAAATTAATTTCATGAAATGATGTGTCACGTGTGCTAAAAACAATTCGTATATGTTTATAAGAATGCGTGATGTCATTAATAAAATATCAAGCAAATAAATAATGTTTAATTTATTCAAAATAATTCAAAAGCTCCATGGGCAAAGTAGCTGAAAGCTAATTTATTACATAATAATCCCTCATGCTAGTCCCCTCCAGATATATCAATGGATTCGAAGTGCTCCATCCTATCCGCCTTCTCAAACACTTCTTGGTAGCTCGAGAAGATGTCTGACCCAAACTTGTTCCTGTATGAT